>JAMPIV010015116.1:0-130335 GCA_024509875.1 Oreohelix idahoensis | reverse complement strand
CAGACATGGCCAAACCATCTTAGTTGGCACTGTTCTACGTGGGTCTGCAGGAGTTGGGTTTTAGGACTTGACGTATCATCTGGCTGCGGACCATGTCTCTTCTTGTAGACACCTCATTTCTGAGGCTTGGATCTGACTTTGGTTGGTTGTAGTCATTGCCCATGACTCGCATCCATTCGTCAAGACTGGGACACAGGTGGAGCGGTATACAGTCATCTTCGTTTTCTTGCCAACTTCTCTTTTGCTGAGGAATGCTCAATTTGTGGCCTGAAAAAGTCTTCCAGCTGCTGCTCTTCTGGTAGACACATCTTCTTTGATGTCTTCCTTCCGGTCTATGACAGCTCCAAGGCATTTAAAGTGGCTGACCTGCTCCAGGACCTGTTCTCCCAGCATAATCTGATGCCTCCTTTCCTGAAGGCTTGATTACCCGGTCAGCGCCTACCTTTCACCAATCTTCGTTCAGAACATTTCATAGAATATGACGAAATAGCATACAATAGAGAAATCCGTATACATCTCTCGAATGATCAGCTAGAATGTTGGATTACGTCTTCAGCTCCCCACTACTCTTCACGCCCAAAATTGGACCTACAAAGAAGTAAGTAAGTAAGTAAGCTCCCCACAACTCTTCACGCCAAAAGTGGACCTATAAAGTAGTAAGTAAGTAAGTAAGCTCCCCACAACTCTTCACGCCAAAAGTGGACCTATAAAGTAGTAAGTAAGTAAGTAAACTCCCCACAATTCTTCACGGCAAAAGTAGACCTATAAAGTAGTAAGTAAGTAAGTAAGCTCCCCACAACTCTTCACGCCAAAAGTGGACATATAAAGTAGTAAGTAAGTAAGCACCCCACAACTCTTCACGGCAAAAGTTTACCTAAAAAGTAGTAAGTACATAAAATATTTTTTCTCATTTGAACGGAGGTTACACAAATGAAAGCGAGGGCTCAAGCCCTTTCACCTATTACAAGACCTCGAAGATTCCAATTTTCAAAATCGTGTAGTAATCTATCATCATTTACATGGGCTCTTATTGTCTACTTATCTTGTATATCTCAGCATATGTTAGTCACCACATTTGCTGCAGTTTCAAAGAAACGGTTATCTGCTTTATATAAAGAACATCGTTAACTTGCCAGCTCGCATTTTTTAAACATCGTTTGAGTGTCGAGTTGGAAGCCTCGCTGGTGTAATGGCTTCGGCGTTGTACTGGCGACCAGGTGTTCATGGTTCAAACCCGGGCGTCGGCGTTTGAAGAAATGTTTACGGCCGGAAATTTGACTGAATAGCCTGAACGGCTCCTGTGATAAACCCTCTGTGGATGGGAAGGAGCGAAGCTCCTGACCGGGTTGGAAGGAAAGTCCTCAGGTTCCCCAGCCTCGCAATGACATGTCATTGGGCCGAAGGGCTGAAAGCCCAAGTGCCGCTGGTTAAGGAAAAAAAAAAAAAAAAAAAAAAAAAAGAGTGTCGAGTTTTTATTTCTTTCAGTTACAACAGTCCTAACCGGCAACAAATTGTTGCATGCCTGCTTTTGCCATTGCCTGGGAAATTAATCACTTGAACATTTAGTTGTGATTTCACGGTATATTCACCGTCAGTTCACGCCCTGCTAATCGTCAGCATCTGGCCCTACCCCAGGCTTTGCTCGTGAAACAAAGACTCCTGGATTGTTGGTAGGCGAAGACAATTTTGTCGTTTCCTTCAAATGAGGTAACGTGAAAGAAGGGCACAATTTCTCGCACTTTAAAAAAAAAAAAAAAAAAATTCACTACTGCAGATGACCAAGTTACAGACAGTTTACCCCAAGCACACATTTACTCTTTCTCTGGTGGTTTTTGTAACAATTTGTTTTGGCTGATGATGCTGCTAGCCAGTGTCGTACTAAGGGGGCGCGAGGGGGCGGTCCGCCCCGGGTGACAGCCAGAAAGATGGTGCCATCGGACACTATTAATATAGTGCTGACTGTTAAAATGTTTCTTACTAGTGTGTTTCTTTATTGGGGCAGGGGGTGTAATAGGTAGCATCCGCCCCGGGTGACAAGTGCTTTAGGGACGCCTCTGCTGCCAGCCTCATGAACAACTTCATTTTAGTTCCTGCTTACAGCGTGCTTTGATGGAGAAATTGTTTTATTATGTTTTTGTCTGCTCAGAGAGATCCACCTAACATTTTTTTTAAAAATATTTAAGTAATTACATTTACAGGCATTCTTTTAACCATTTTTTTTTCTCCTTCCGAGTACCCTCTTTGTTTGTTTGTTTTGCGGGAAAAAGGGGGGGGGGGGGGGAGGAAGCCGTGGCTGAAATTTAATTGTCCTTTCTATGTGGAACATTCAAACAGTGTTTGGTATTTTACGAGTCTACAGGGGTCGTAGATATTTTTTTTAAGACAAAAAGAAAAGAAAGGAAAGACGTAAAGAAATTAAGTTTTTACGTTGAACCAAATACTCATAGCAAAAAAAAAAAGGGGGGGGGGGAGGACTTTATGGTAGCCCTGATTCTTTGGTTACATCTGTGTTTTAGATGAGGTCGAAAAAGACAGAAAGATAATTTGAAGCAATCACTTTTTTATTATTTCACAGAAATAGGGGGAGGAAATGATGCGTGCACAATGTGACAATTTTCCAACAGCGCCGTTGCTAACGTTGCATGCACTTCCCAGGATTCAATACTATTTAACCGCTAATAGCTGATAATGGAGCGAATTTCTAATACGTCTGCCAAAAATGCTCACAGCTAAGTTGCTGGGCGTGAAGCGTGCACCCTAATTGTCAGAACTGTTCTTCCCGCTCACTTCAAAATACAGCATGCGCGAACACGTGATCCTGGCGTCAACATGTTAATGTTGTGAAATTCAAACAGTTGTCGTTTTAAACTTACACATGAGAATCGTTAACAAATATATTCACCAAGGCGCCGGTTGAATGGATGTAGGGGAAACCTTTGACCTAAAATTTAAAACATGCATGCCAACCGTTGCGTGGCCAAACATAGTTTTATCAAAGCAAAGACTAATTGCCGGAATGCGCAAAATGTATACATTTAGTGGCCAACATTTAGGCTTCGGGCTTAAACAGGTCCTAGACTTCAAATACATAGGAAGAATTTTTAAAGAAAATGGAAGACTTGTTAGAGGAATTGAAACAAGATGTCAAAAAAGCCAGTGACTTAACTTACCAACTGTCACCACTACTCAAAGATTAGAGTATCAGTATGGAAACTAAACGACAGCTGATAAATAGTATATTCGTACCAAGAATTGGCTGTCAGTGTTTCGGTTTTCAGATGTCGCCCGAATTCGCGATTCAGAAGTAGTCAAAATCGCCCAAAATAGTCAGAAATCACTCAAATTGTGGTCGAAACGAAGCCCAAAGAAACTCTAAATTTTCGGCATATTTCGGTTTTCGGATGTTCGGATAAAAGAACATGCACATGCAACAGGTTCAAAAATGCTTACGTGCTCTGTATAAGAAAGCTCAGAATTAACTATACAATGAACATCATCATACTATGTTCATCGCTCACATAGGAGCATGCATCATCGGCCACATTTGTGAGTTTCAGTAACCTTTGTGTTTAGCTCAAATAGAAAGCGTACTCTTATAACTTTAAGGAAGTTAAAGGGTCGAAACACTTGTTTGACAACGGGTGCCACACTTTTGATGGTCAGATTACCTCATGTTGTAATAATCTATAGTTTACTATCATTAACGTACTTCAAGCTGAATTAAACTCAGATTTTAAAAACAGTGATGAAATTTTGTAGCTTAATTTATAAAGTTATGCTTAAGAAGTAATAATAATACTAATAATAATAATAATAATAATAGCCCCCTTCTGTTATAAGTGACTGTAGGAATGCGCCCCTGAGGTGACAGCCCTCAGCTGCTTATTTTCCTGGTGTTCCTCTCGACGTTTTCTCCTCTCTTGTGCTTGCCGCGAGAGCTTCTTTTCGCCCAATCTGAGGTGGCGCCGTAGAGAGCATCGCCACTTGGTGCGATCGGCAGCTTCATCCTCCAACGTTGCTGGATTTATGTCCAGTTTCCTCATGCATCTCTTGCACACATCTTTGAACCTCAACTGCTGTCGCCCAACTGTTCTTTTGCCATCTGCCAGTTGTCCGTAGAAGATATCTTTCGGGATGCGACCATCTTCCATACGGCGGACATGACCAAGCCAGCGTAGTCTGCGCTAAGTAATGTAAACATGATTTTTTACGCGTTCTCTGTTCTGCATATGTTGGGTAACTTTGAAGCAGGTCATTTTATCAGTGCCACAGTTACACTGATCGGTAGTTCCTATCTTTAGCTTGTTGAATAGATGGTTTGTCAATCTGTTGTGGCCAGTGCGGAGTCTGAAGATTTCCACTTGTTCTCTTTTGTGGAGCTGGTAGTATGCATCATTGTGTGTGTGACCTGGATCCTCTGCACCCTATTTGTTTCTGTATCTGATCATGATAAAACTCTTTACCTCCTCGAAAGTTATGATTGCATCAGGCTGAGGTAGATTTCCACCTTCCTTTGCCAATCTGTCAGCCTCTTCATTGCCGGTGTAACACTGCGTTTTCTGTTTGTAGCTACATTTTTTCGAAATTAAAATCCAGTCGTCAAAAGAAAGGTGTCCTCAGCACACACAAGACTCGAAATGTACTTCTTTCATCTTTAACCCCTAAAGGAGCATAGGCCTTCAACAAACTTATGCTAAGTCTTCCTGTCCCGTGCCATCAGCTCAAGGTCCTTCCATGTCTTCTTCATCCCATTCATGTCTGTCACCAGTTCTCTTCTCCATGTGTTCTTTGGTCTTCCTCTACCTCTCTTAACCGGTGGATTCTAGAACAAGAACTGTCTGATAATGCTATCAATATATTTTCTCAGAGTGTTATCCATCTCCAGCGCCATCTTCTCATTTCTTGTTTCTTGTAATGTTACTCTGGCTGAATTTAGTTGCAAGAGTTAAAAAAAAAAACGAATAAACAGACCACACACAAAAATATGGGGGTTTACGCCGCAAAAGAGAAAAAAAACGAGTTCATGTATTGATGGGTTTTTTAAAAAAAGTACCTTGCTAGGATATCGTAAGGTAGGTTAATGGGTTTATTAGGCCCAGTCTATGTAAAGAGTAAAGGTTGACAGATACACGAGAATGTACAGAAAATAGATTTCACAGGTGGTAGGGTGAGGGAAAGATGTGTCTCTGGAGTGAGTAGTTTACTCTCATCCAGCCTATCCGTACAACTATGCTTTATTATAAGACAGTCGTTGCCTCCCTGTCGAATGAAAGAACAGGTTACTCTACACACATACAACAATATGTGACAACAATGACACACAAACGTGAAAAACTAAGGATAAATGAGTATGGGTCTGACCAACACACAAAGTTAAGTTTCTTTGTTGTTTATTATCACTAAACTTGACAACACAAATTATCTAAAAGATATCAAGAAATCATTTACATACATAGGAAATAAAGAAAAGAGGTGCGCCTTCCCCGTATGGAGAGAAAAACCCAAAATTATTAACCCAAAGGTTGAAGGTTAGCACTAGGTTACAGAATAAAACAATATTGGTACACTATAAGACCAAGTAAAGTAAAAAAAATGTAGACAATCAGATTTATGGATAATTCCCAGCAAAACAAGAAAATCATCACACACTCTCTCGCACAGTGGCCACTTCTCACACTCTTACCTAATTGGCTCCTATAGTAGGTCTGTGGTATCCTTTGCCAGTATTGGGATACATCTGGTTGCTAAAAAAGGTTAAAAATGATGCACACGGCACTGTGGGCTGGTAAAAAATGTTAATCTGGATTTTGTAAGTCCAGTATTTATATTTATTGTCATCCAATATCATCGCTGAGTACGCTTATAAATGAAATGGATAACGAACCAGAAAAGTAAAAGACCGCTGGTCGCCCTTGAGATCAAGTCTGCGAAAAATATAATAAAACATTTGTGGGAAAAAATTCTACCATTCTATGTAGATATCTCTATATATACAGGCGGGGACAAGACGATCTCTCATCCTCTCTGTCAGTCCTAAGTTCAAAAGACACACGGTGATTCCCTACGCCTACACGCTGGCAGCTAATCTGGGTCGGACCGAGTTTATGATAACTCATCCGCCCCTGCTCGCGGCTGGCGGTCAGCGTACGGTGTTAATTATTATTTTATTTTTCATACGCACCACTTACAATAATAATCGCCTGTCATTAAATAGCTATTAAATTGTCGGTGTCTGTTCGTTTGTAGTATGGCATTTAAAAAATAATAGACGCTATAATAACAAATTACAAATGAAATATAAACATATATTCTATACTCCCACTATCAGTCGCCTAACGCCTTTAAGGTCCGGTCTGCTTAACAGCCGAGTTTATCTCTCTCTCTCTCTCCTGGGGGAGTTTAAGTGTCGCGTCCGTATACACTGTAAACATAATTACCGGCTCGTCTCAGTGAGTTAGCGGTCGGGTGGTGGACTAACATTTTAATTGAATATCTGGTATGAAAATCGCTACGCGTTATTTTATTTAATAGGTCTTCATTCATTCATAACCCTCCACTCCCAAAGGAGCATAGGCCTTCAACAAACACATGCCAAGTCCTCCTGTAACGTGCCATCATCTCAAGTTCTTTCCACGTTCTCCTCATCATTTTCACCTCTGTTTCCAGCTCTCTTCTCCATGTGCTTCTTGGTCTACCTCTGCCTCTCTTGCCCTGGGGGTTCCAGAACAAGGACTGCCTTGTAATACTATCAACAGGTCTCCTCAATGTGTGTCCAATCCATCGCCATAGTCTTCTTATCTCTTGTTCCACTGGCACTTGTCTAGTTCTTGTCCTCAGTTCCACGTTGGTAACCTTTAATAGGTCTTACTAGCGAGAAAAATGTAAGAGAAGTATAAGTGTTTAAATGCTATCACCACTTTTAAATCCTTAGCACTATTTTCCTCTTACCAGAAAATTCAGAACGAACATCTCCACGAATCATTTATAAACACTTCCAACAAGAAAAATGGTTCTCGGACTGCACGCTAGACTATTCAAATTCTGACTGACTTCTGATGGCGGGGTTAAGAAAACAGCAGTATATATATCATTAGATTTCTCTGATCTCTAATGGTGTTAATTTTGCGCTCCTGTGTAGCAAAGACTCAGAAGCTAGCGCTCAAGATGAAAGGCTTACGATTCAGACTAATAGAGTCTTTCGTCTGAAGTTGTTGACCGACATCAAAGACTTCTTCAGAATGCCCGCGTCTCGAGATCAAAGAGCATAGGGGAGTTCTAGACTTTCTCTGAGTAAAACTACAAAGGGTCTGTGCCGCAGCTCTCTCATGTGCTGTCTGTCCGTCAGGTATTATGATTGACAGATGAGCTCGCTTAAGTAGAACGAAGTAAACAAAGCCTGATTTGCTTCTTGTTATGACTGATTGGTCACTAAAATTGTAAACACTGTGTTAGCCCGTGTTTAAAGAAAAGAGGGCGGTACAAAAGGTGAGCCGCAGAAGTAGACAGGCAATATAATGCATGTTTTTAGCTAGCAAATCATAGAGCAGCTATGAGGTTACAATAAGCTGTCAGATTACTGTAGGCTTTTTTCCAGTACACATAACTTGCCTACATTACGACAACAAGGCCTTCGCCAGGATAAAATGAACAAAAACATAAGGGAAATAATTTTAAGACTAAATTAAAAACATGAAACGTTAACAACAACAAAAATGCTTTGAGAGTATTGGGGGGAAAAACAGCTGTTAGAACGTTTCAGGTCTTCAAGATTTTCAATATTAAAAATAAAAATTTTACGTGAGTTTGATTAAATACTGTGGTGAAGTGGGATGTTATAAATATTTATAGGGAACTTAGTGTACTGACTGAGATCAGCTGTGAAGGTATATATATATCTAATAAGAGTAGTATATTATATATATAACCTTACTTGCTACCACATATCTCTTTATCTCAGTCAGAATTATTCTGGAATAGTGTGATGCTACGTTATGTGTCTAGGGTATGAGTATGGTGAAGTGTAAGTCACAACAACAGACAGATAAACAATTTAATTTAATCCACTACTCTTGACAACACTGTGACACTCACATACATATAACACTCCATGAGAATAGCTTAAAAAAGTCACTCGTAACGGTTCAAATAACAATATGTATTCATTACTAGCATGAATGAATATGTGTCCTGATTCAACTACAAGGGAACCAGGAATCACAATCAATTTAAATTACAAGTTATGTACAGAATGTATTTAATATGAATATTGTAGTGACATATATTATTACCAATGTTCTATGTGTGTCAATTGTGTAGTGGTAAAATGAGGTAATACTGGTTTTGTTTTGTTCAAGCTCTGTTGGTATTTGTCATCATGACTTCAATAGTTTGTCTTTAGGGACCATTATTGTAGATGTTCACAGTTCCTGATTTTAAGACAAGTAAATTCCCCTCTTAATGTTAATTTTTAAAAAATCAGTTCAAGATGAGGGGACATAATGTTGAGCTCAGCTGGCCAACTCTGCTTATCTTTAGTGATGGCGGCAGGAAAGGACTCCTCTGCTCGAATTCTCCTCTGGGCTCAGGAGACACCTCACTGATAGCTAAAAAGACCAAGGAGTATGCTGTCCGACTCTGGATTCAGCAAATCTCTGACCAGGTGCTGCTCACTACCATCAAGAGTTCAAGCTTACCACAATTTCATGGAAATAAACACAGATACGTTGATTAGCAATGAATTCTGGCACAAACTGGCACAAATTCCGTTCTGCCTATGTTCCAGGCTTTTATTTTAGCAAAAATGTGAGCTAGCTTCAACGTACTGTCGCTTTATCAAGCTTATTTGAATTAGTGGTCTCGAACTAACGCTCCCAAGTGTGTATATCAGCGAGACTGGCCAATGAGCCACGTTTCGACAAGTGTTTGAAAAAATGTTATCTTTTCCCGTCTCCCCAACAACCAAGATAGTATTTATAGCCCGACCAATCGTGGTTAGGCTTTCATTTGTTGCGCTCCAATCAATTTGGAGTTTACATGGTAGGCTATTTATGTAACGTAAGGTTTTTTCAAACACGTTATAAAAAAAATTTTATGAGCAGAAATGATTTTATGCTGTCAGGCACCCCCAATATTTTATTTTGGGTATAATTTATTAATTCCTGGACTATTTGCGTAACGTTTTACATATTATTTGTCAGCAAACCCTAAGGAACCCAAAAATACTAATTTAAAGGAGCTACGTGGCTGCGTTCAAAATATGCAATTTCTTCTATCTCCTGTTTAGAAGATGTGCTGTCTGGGTACTGTTATGTGTTCAAACGTAAACCCATATAATGTTGTCTTTTCTAATAAGAGTCTGTTATGATTTATAAACCTAACTCTGGGAAAGGGTAGTGTATTTTATCACTGTCCGTCTGAAAAAAAATTAGTGCATGTAGACTTACACGCGTGATGGTAGTAATTGTGTATCGCGCGAAGCGGGTTTAGTGTTCGGCTTTCTGCCTCTCCCTTCTCTTTTTATCCCTTTAGTCCATCTGTTCGTTCGTTTTGGTAACGCAGTATAATTAATGTTAGGGTTAATTTAGGTCATTACGCAGTACGTCTCAATGTTTTTTCCAAGAATTACAGCACACGTTTCATTGAAGAAGGCGGGTAATAATACAGTAAGCTTTACTATCAACGTGAAAGCGTTACAATTTGCAGACGAAGCAGAAAACAAGGGGGATTTCGAGTACATTCTTTGTGACAGCACTGTCATTTTCCCATTGCTCTTCTCTTTATTAATTTTATTTGTTAGGCTTTATATTTACCTAATAATTTATATATGTGGATTAGAATATTCCATGACACCTCCCCTCTTAAAACAGACATTATATGTCAGTCCTTTATTCCATATACACATATAGAAATTTATTATTATTTCTGGGGTTTACGGTGATTCTCATCACACGGATGGCGGCTTAAAAAATCCGCTCCCAGATTTGTTTTTCCAGATATATATTCAATGCTAAAATTATATGGAGCCAGAAGCAAAGACCATCGGAGTAACCTAGAGTTCTCATGCTTAGCCTGTGCTAAAAACGATAAAGGTTTGTGGTCAGTTTGCAACTTAAATGCCTTCCCATATAGATAAATATTGAATTTCTTTATTGCCCATATTACTGCAAGACATTCTTTTTCGCTAGTTGAGTAGTTGATTTCAGCTTTATTCAACTTTCTGCTAGCATATGCCACTGGGCTTAATTCCCCATCCAATGCATCTGATTTCTGTAGTAAAGTTGCACCTAGCCCAATATTACTTGCATCCGTCCTTACTATGAATTCTTGACTTAAGTCAGGTAATTTCAAAATGGGTTTACTTGTGAGCTTTTCCTTCAATTCTTGGTAAGTCATTTCACATTGTGGTGTCCATGTAATGCGATCTGGAAGTCCTTTACGTGTCAATTCCGTTAAAGGTGCACATATGGAATTAAAGTTTTTGATATACTTCTGGTAGAAACCACATAATGAGACAAAGGATCTCACGTCCTTCTTGGTTTGTGTCTCGGGGCTTTCTGTAGTTTCTCTAAATTCTTTGGGTCAGGGGTCATGTTTCCCTGATAAACTGTGTGTCCCAAAAATTCCAATTCTTTACATCCAACGCAACATTTGGTTGGTCGGGCTGTTAAATTTGCCTCCCTAAGTCGATCAAACAGCATGTTCAGAGAGTCAATGTGTTCCTCAAATGTTTCTGTTGCTATAAGGATATCATCCATAAAATTTGTTATACAGGGATTATTCAGAGGATCCAATAATTTTCTCATCATTCTAGAGAAGACACTAGGCGCATTCTTCAATCCAAATGGCAATCTATTAAACTCATAGTGTCCTTCTGAGGTACTAAAAGCTAGGTATGGTCTAACCTCAGGCTTTACTGGAATCTGATAGTATCCTTTACTCAGATCCACTTTTGAGAAATATTTAGCTTTATTTAGTCTGGCAAACAGCTGATTTGTATCCGGCAATGGATCCACCTGTCCTTCTGTAATAGCATTCAGTCTCCTGTAATCTATACAGAGTCTATGTTCTCCAGAGGGCTTCCTTAAAAGTACAACACCGGAACTATACGAAGACTCACTGTGCGAAATAATTCCTTCCTTCAACAGATAGTCTATCTCTTCCTTCAAAGCTTTTTCCTTAGCAAACGGAATCGAATATGGTTTCATACAGACAGGTGTGGAGTCTATTAATTTCATATCATATTCCAATAGGTTTGTATGCCCTGGTCGGTCTGTTAACACCTCTGCATGATTATTTAGAACCTGTTGCACTCTCTCTTTCTGAGTTTTCGTTAAATGTGTACTGATTTTCACCTGTGCTGCTGTCTCACAGGGGTGTAATGGATATTCAAATGATGAAAGTGGTTCCTTTTTCATCTCCATGGCGATGGACAAGGTCAACAAGTGTGTCTCTTCCTGATGTTCTCTTTCCAAATATTTCTTCAGGAGATTCACATGATAGATTTTTTCTTTCCCCTTCTTATCTATCTTATAATTTGTTCTAGACACCTTCTCTAGAACTGTATATGGACCCTGCCATCCAATTTGTAACTTATTCTGACTCCCAGGCAAAAGAAGCAGTACTTTCTCTCCCACAGCCAAATTTCTGTCTTTCGCCTTCCTGTTATAATAGGCAGCATGTTTCTTCCTGGCTTGTTTCAAATTTTCATTGGCAAGTTTCCAGCCAGTTTTCAACCGAGTGGTCAGCTCATTCACATATTGGTATGAAGATGTAATGTTTTCCTCTGCCTTTTCATCAGTCCACGTTCTTAACAAAGCTACATATGGACCTTTAATTGTGTGGACCTATTTGTCCATGCACCGGTATGGTCTCTTCCACTTGAAGCTTTATAGTGATGATTTTTCCTCCCAGAATTATCATTCACAAAACGACCGCTACCAATTTTTCTTTTGGGGCTTTCTCCCCTCTTAAAATTCTTGATGAGAAATTTCCTCTCTACATCTTCTTCCTCCAGGTTGTTTAAGTCCGATTGAGGGATTGTCGGCTTATCCTGGGGTAAGACATCTTTTTGCACTCTCCGCATAGTGGCCATTGTAAAACAGTTAAGTGAAGCTTGTCCGTGAAAAGGGGCTTCCCATTCCATTTGGTCCACTTTATCAAATTTATTTTTCCTTTTATTGTTAGGCCTGATTTTGCCCCGTGGCGTGTCCAGGTCCTGATCCATGTTCCCACTTGTGGGTGTTCCCTCATGTGCTATGCTACACCTTTCTACAAAATTTTCAATGTCCCATCTTGCTTTGGGCCAATAATAATTGTGAGCCACCTTTTGAATGATGGTACCTATCTTCTCATGGTCCCCATCTGGTTTCACATGTAGGCTCCTTATTAAGTCTGTCCTATATCTTTTTGGAAGAACCAGCTGTCCGTGACCATGGGATCTAGTTCCGGCCTTCCTATACATCAACTTGTTTTTCATGTAAAAATCTCCCTTGCCTGGAGTTGTATGACAAGTTGACAATTTTCTGAAACAAGGCTTGAGTGTTTTATCCCCAGCCTGTGCCTTCCTCATCTCTTCTGGAGTGGTATCTAACATAATATCCTCCTCCTGTCTTGAGGTCGACCTGACCTGAAGGGTTGCCATATACACAGGTTTCCTTCTGCAACGGTCAGTGTCATGATTGTCCATCTGACAATTTTTACACCACCTTTTTCCTTGGTTGAAAGATTTTCTTTCATCATATTTCCTTTCATCGAATTGGGGGAATTTATTTTTATTTTCATACCGTGGCCTATCAAATTGGTGCTTACCTTTATTTTGATCCCTAGGATCAAATTTATTAAAGTTCTGTGGTGCCCTAAAGTTGTCCACCTGTTTCTTTTTATTACCTGTTACCTCTGCTTGAGCTGCTTGATACCTTTCAGCAACATTTAGCAACTCACCCAGCCTCTCTGCACCTTGTTCCATGAGAAACTTTCTCAGGTCTGGAGCCATGGACTCTCTTAGTTGCTCTATAAGGACCATTTCCTTAAGATCTTGGGTTTTCCCCAGAGAAGTCCATTTCTCCAAGTATGTCTCTATGCGTGCAGAGAACTGGTGATAGGTTTCACCTGACAGTAGTTTAGCATTCCTAAATTTTTTCCTGTAAAACTCTGCATTCTTTTCATACCTTAACAAAAGAGCCTGCTTTAGCATGTCATAATTTTCCTGATCACCTCTGCTCATTTTTGCAAAAACTTCATAAGCTGCCCCACGAAGTCCCTGAGATAACTTTAAGCTCCACCTTTCTCTCTCTAACCCATACGTGGTAGCTAATAGTTCGTACCTATTTATATAGCTCTCAATATCATCGTCTTTCTCAACAAAATGATCTAAATGAAAATTCATAGCTGAGATTGAGGCTCCTTGAGTAACCGTAGCATCAGAGGCAAAGGGACTGGCACCATTTTCAGGAGCATGGCCTTGAAACTCAAACTCCCTTAGTCGTAACTCATGTTCCCTTTGTAATCTTTTATCTTCTGCTTCCCTTTCTGCAGCTAAATTCCTCTCTTCCCTTCCTGCAGCCAATCGTTTGTCTTCTCTTTCTGCCTCCAATTTCTTAGCCTCTTTGTCAGCCTCAATCTGCAACCTCTTAGTCTCAGCCTCAGCTTGCAACCTCTTAGTCTCAGCCTCAGCTTCAAATTGTAACTTCTTAATTTCCCTGTCAGCCTCTAACTTTCTTTCGGCTTCAAACCTTCTTTCTTCGCGTTCAATAAATTTGTCACATTCCGTTGTGACATAGGCAACCATAACTTGCCCATCTAATCCTAACTCTTTTGCAGTCTGAACCGCAGCAGATCGAAATTTGGCCAGGTCCGCCATTGTCTATTATGTAAATTTATACAATGTCTAACCAACAATTCAATCTCTAATGGACAACACAGGCACCGTGAGCTCAACCTTATTTAATTCCACCCAAGGATACCTTTTAATTCTTATATTCCCTGAAGTGAATTACCCCCAATATTTTTAATAGGGAAAGATTCAAAATCCCAAGAGCGAGACCCCAATATATGTGGTGAAGTGGGATGTTATAAATACTTATAGGGAACTTAGTGTACTGACTGAGATCAGCTGTGAAGGTAAAACCTCTATATATATCTAATATATAGAGTAGTAATAAATTATAAATAAACTTCTTATATAATAAAATACTTTTAAAAAAAACTTTTTTAAAAAAAATAATACTATATATTACTTGCTACCACATATCTCTTTATCTCAGTCAGAATTATTCTGGAATAGTGTGATGCTACGTTATGTGTCTAGGGTATGAGTATGGTGAAGTGTAAGTCACAACAACAGACAGATAAACAATTTAATTTAATCCACTACTCTTAACGACACTGTGACACTCACATACATATAACACTCTATGAGAATAGCTTAAAGAAGTCACTCGTAACGGTTCAAATAACAATATGTATTCATTACTAGCATGAATGAATATGTGTCCTGATTCAACTACAAGGGAACCAGGAATCACAATCAATTTAAATTACAAGTTATGTACAGAATGTATTTAATATGAATATTGTAGTGACATATATTATTACCAATGTTCTATGTGTGTCAATTGTGTAGTGGTAAAATGAGGTAATACTGGTTTTGTTTTGTTCAAGCTCTGTTGGTATTTGTCATCATGACTTCAATAGTTTGTCTTTAGGGACCATTATTGTAGATGTTCACAGTTCCTGATTTTAAGACAAGTAAATTCCCCTCTTAATGTTAATTTTTAAAAAAATCAGTTCAAGATGAGGGGACATAATGTTGAGCTCAGCTGGCCAACTCTGCTTATCTTTAGTGATGGCGGCAGGAAAGGACTCCTCTGCTCGAATTCTCCTCTGGGCTCAGGAGACACCTCACTGATAGCTAAAAAGACCAAGGAGTATGCTGTCCGACTCTGGATTCAGCAAATCTCTGACCAGGTGCTGCTCACTACCATCAAGACCACTGTCCCTGAAATCAAGAAGGATGTACCTTCTACTTCATAACTAATTTATATTCTCTTTTACACTGATCACAATACAGCACAAACATTGCGTTCAGAGCGTTAGGCCAACAGTCAGCTTCATTTGAAATACTTTATTCCAGTATTACCCTTCTTAATGGTTACTACGCCTCTGCACTTCCAGCATTATTTCTTTCTAGTTCATCATCCAGGTGTCAGTGTACTATTTGGCCATTCCATGCCGTTTTACTTCTCTCCGACACCCTCTGTTCAGGCTGGAGCATTATAGGCTTTACCTCACGTTTGCCACTGAACTACACATATATATACAGGCATAAATCAACAATTCACATTCAATTTTTCATTAAAAGATACTGAATGGTTCAAGCTTACCACAATTTCATGGAAATAAACACAGATACGTTGATTAGCAATGAATTCTGGCACAAACTGGCACAAATTCCGTTCTGCCTATGTTCCAGGCTTTTATTTTAGCAAAAATGTGAGCTAGCTTCAACGTACTGTCGCTTTATCAAGCTTATTTGAATTAGTGGTCTCGAACTAACGCTCCCAAGTGTGTATATCAGCGAGACTGGCCAATGAGCCACGTTTCGACCAGTGTTTGAAAAAATGTTATCTTTTCCCGTCTCCCCCAACAACCAAGATAGTATTTATAGCCCGACCAATCGTGGTTAGGCTTTCATTTGTTGCGCTCCAATCAATTTGGAGTTTACATGGTAGGCTATTTATGTAACGTAAGGTTTTTTCAAACACGTTATAAAAAAAATTTTATGAGCAGAAATGATTTTATGCTGTCAGGCACCCCCAATATTTTATTTTGGGTATAATTTATTAATTCCTGGACTATTTGCGTAACGTTTTACATATTATTTGTCAGCAAACCCTAAGGAACCCAAAAATACTAATTTAAAGGAGCTACGTGGCTGCGTTCAAAATATGCAATTTCTTCTATCTCCTGTTTAGAAGATGTGCTGTCTGGGTACTGTTATGTGTTCAAACGTAAACCCATATAATGTTGTCTTTTCTAATAAGAGTCTGTTATGATTTATAAACCTAACTCTGGGAAAGGGTAGTGTATTTTATCACTGTCCGTCTGAAAAAAAATTAGTGCATGTAGACTTACACGCGTGATGGTAGCATTTGCGTATCGCGCGAAGCGTGTTTAGTGTTCGGCTTCCTCTCCCTTCTCGCTATCCTTTAGTCCAACTGTTCGTTCGTTTTGGTAACGCAGTATAATTAATGTTAGGGTTAATTTAGGTCATTACGCAGTACGTCTCAATGTTTTTCCAAGAATTACAGCACACGTTTCATTGAAGAAGGCGGGTAATAATACAGTAAGCTTTACTATCAACGTGAAAGCGTTACAATTTGCAGACGAAGCAGAAAACAAGGGGGATTTCGAGTACATTCTTTGTGACAGCACTGTCATTTTCCCATTGCTCTTCTCTTTATTAATTTTATTTGTTAGGCTTTATATTTACCTAATAATTTATATATGTGGATTAGGATATTCCATGACAAATACCTGTAAATATATGTAAAGACAAAAGGTAACGAATATTTCCATAGTATTGAACTCCAGGTAATTGCTTTCGATAAGAGAGCTTTTTCTGACGGCGACCTTACAATTCAGCAGCTGTCCAATTTATAATAAATTCAGCAATCTCCCACCAACAAAAAGAAAATGAAAGGAATAATATGGAAAGAGATCACAAAGTAAACACATTTCAGATCCATTAAAAAAAAAAAAAAATAAAGAACGTTCTCTCCGCCAAGATCTACCATGAAGAGAAAAAAAATTGATTTCAAACGGGCACGAGGATAATATGTATATAAGTGGGAAGAAATCATTAACAGAAGTAGTCTGTCGGAATGTAAAATCAAAGCAAGAAACAAGAAATTTTCGAGAGTCATTATATGTCAACTTTCGAGGAAGAGACAACCTTTAATATAATCAGGAGGCACTTATTAAAATTAGGCCCATGGGTGTTTCGGCTCTTGTGGATGGGAGAGAATTATTGAAAGAGGTGATGCCATTACCTTACTCGTCTATGAATCTAGTTCTTTTCGAATTAAGACATTACTATAATCGTACTATATCACCCGTGAGTTAGCGGGACCGGAAAGGGTAGCAAAGAACAGTACAACTGTAACCTACCAAGCATGGCGTAAGGGCGACTAAGGAGGATTGGCCATGGGACCATAAACCTTACCTCGTAGAAACTTAGGCCGTAGAAATTTCTACAATTGTGGAAATGATGACAAAAACTACACAAATGCCAATGGGACAAAAGATGAGAAGACGACGCTAGTGGTGGATAGAACATACATTGATGAAGCCAACTGCCAGCATTACAAGGTAGTCGCTGTTCTGGAATCATCCAGGGTAGGATATGTAGAAGAAGACCGAAAAACTTACAGAGAAGAGAAATGGACATTTAAAGAATTTTAGCGGATGGCACAGGACAGGAGGACGTGGCATGCATTTGTGGAAGACCTTTGCTCCTCGGGGAGTTGAAGGGCAATGAAGAATGAATAAAAAAAATGGCTTACTAAACAAAGTATAAATGGCAGCTTATCAGCATAACGCAGCCTCGGAATACATTCTCAACATAGAATAGAGCAAAATTAGCCTCTACAACCCTTGGTCATTACTCTGGGACCATTTCAAACAAGGAAATGTCTAGCCATGATAGCTTATCGATACTTAATGACTCCCAAGCCAACCAGGGAAATTTGCCCGGAACAATCAAGTCATAAAACTTAATTACACCAACCAAAGTAATTAGAGATTTCAATCTCCCTTCAAAATGGCTCATCGTGTCTGTTATCCTCTCATGGGTACGCGACTTGTCACGAAACCCTCTTGCATTTTGTAAATAGAGGTCATTATGGAATCTCTCGTTGTTAATTATGTTTAAAAACTACGATTTTTCTCTTACTGTTTTTGTAGACAGACTAATAGTTTTCTACAATATTTATGAATGCTTACATGTTAGGCTCCAGATGAGGTAGGAGTACAAAGATTAAAGTTTCCCTTCAAATAATCAGCTGTGTTCTTTTAGACAACAAAACGAAATCATTCTTCCCAATGACAATACCTCACGTTTATCTTTCAGCGTTCATCCCTTTCCACTATTTCGGCCCTGGCTTCAGACTGTCTTCAGATCCCGCAGGCACCAGTATTAAATTGCCTCACACCTTGGAGACGCTGAGACAGCTGAGTCCCGACCTTTCAGCTTGACAGAACGTCAGAAGGAATTCTCAGTTCAACCCATTGTGATCTCTTTTCATCAAGCGACCAATGTTTTTTGACCGATCAATGAGGGAAACAGACAAAATAAAAAAAATGTTCTTGCAAGGGTGTTTTGTGTGTCTGCGTCATGTATTTGTGTGTGTGCTTGTCAGTATGAGAATGTTGAATTGATATGACGTGATAAAGTTTCAACATAACTTTCTGAAAAAGTTCAAATGTTAAGACAGTTAACTTTTGGATTGTGTTTCACTGGTACCGTTATTTCAAAGGATTAACATTAACAGATTATTTTTTTTCATTTAAATTTATCATCATCATTTTCTTTTGCAACCCTTTCAAAATATTTAGCCACTACTACATCTGGTCCCCTTGCCGGAGGCCTGCACCAAGCAATCACGTGGTCTTGAGGCGGTGATTTCTGTGTTCATTGGTTTTACATGGTGAGGTTGCCAGCGCCATACACAACCTCATATTTAATTTATGATGACACATTTATTAATTTGTATATTCTTGTATGAGATCAAGCCTTTCTTAATTCCGTTAAGGTCGGTCAACATTTATAAATTATGTGGAGTTCACCTCCAATTAAGGAAAACATAAAATAATTTATAAGACTCTTTCACGTATTTGTTTCCGACATTAGATGGAAGTTTCTGATATTAAGTGGAAGTTTCCGACATTAGATGGAAGTTTCCTACATTAGATAGAAGTTTCCGATATTAAGTGGAAATTTCCGACATTAGATGGAAGTTTCCGACATTAGATAGAAGTTTCCAATATTAAGTGGAAGTTTCCGACATTAGATGGAGGTTTCCGACATTAGATAGAAGTTTCTGATATTAAGTGGAAGTTTCCGACATTAGATGGAAGTTTCCGACATTAGATAGAAGTTTCCGATATTAAGTGGAAGTTTCCGACATTAGATGGAAGTTTCCGACATTAGATAGAAGTTTCTGATATTAAGTCGAAGTTTCCGACATTAGATGGAAGTTTCCGACATTAGATAGAAGTTTCCGTTATTAAGTGGAAGTTTCCGACTTTAGATAGAAGTTTCCGATCTTAAGTGGAAGTTTCCGACATTAGAGGGAAGTTTCAGATATTAAGTGGAAGTTTCCGACATTAGGTTAAAGTTTCCTCTATTGAATGCAACTGAAGAATTTAGTATTTACACACACGATTTACATTCTTCCAATAAGAATTCATTCGGTGAGAATTTCCAATGCAAACTTAATCAAATGTTTGTAACTTGTGGATCTCCAATATCCATTTATACATTTATGTCTGTGTATATCGTCATCATTTCTTTTCGCTCCAGAAGGGGCAGTGGGCTGCAATTATTGTTCGCTGCCTATTTCTATTTCTGCCCGCGAGATTCCCGCTGACTTAAATTCCTCTTCTCCGCGTTCTCCTTGGCCTCTTCACTCTACTATTCTCCTGTAGGTTCCAGTCAAGGGCACGTTTGTTTATAAGGGTTGGCTCTTTGCTGAGAGTGTGTCCTGTCCATCCCACTTGCCCTCTTCAATGTACATGTGTATTAATTGTTGTCTGATTCTTTTCCACAGGTCTGTGTATGTCACTACGTATGGTCATTTAATATGGAGGATGCAGCAGATACATCTGTTGATGAATGTTTGGAATTCGACCGTCATATTCTAGGAGTCATGTCTTTTGTTTGATCCACCATCACTAAGCATAAGCTCTTGGTGATTAGAGTCATGCCGGGTTTGTGAACCAGAGTAGGACATGTCTCCCGTTTGTGTTGAGCAACATAATTTTGTTGCTGCTGAGTTTCATACTGGATTGAAGGAGTCGAATGTAACTCTGGCTTTTTTTCTACTGGCATTTACATCCTGGTTTTGTAATCTTTCTTTGTCGATATTCTTCACAAATAAGTAAAATTGTCAACTTCTTCAATCGTCTGGTCATTGTTCTTGATTGAATATTTTTGTCTATTACGAGTCGTATTTTTTTCTCATTTTCTTTGTTTTATTTACATTAATGTGTACCTCAGTTTTTTTCTGTTTACACTGTTACCTTGATTTCTTTGACTGCATGGCTGGTTGCTTATGTGACAGAGGACATATGTCATCTGCAAGAATGTCTTGTTGTTTCTCAAATTCCCATTGTTTTCATGTGTTCGTTCCTTTCAGATGATTATCTCATCACGCTAGTCAATGATAATGAGAAATATAGTTAGTGAAACAGATACCATTCCTTACAACACTGCCTATTATACAGGGTTCTGAGATTTCGCCTTTGTGGACAATTCTACACTTCACCTTTTGATAGAATTCTTGAATGATTTTTAGTGATTTATGGGATTCCAGTATTTCTGTATTTTCTATATGACTGTGTGGTCTGCTTTACCAGATATATTTTCGAAGTCCACAGAATTAATGCATAGTCTGTACATGATCTTCCTGTTCAAAATCCCACTTGTTGTTCCCTGAGTTTTTTATTTCAAAAGGCTGGTGTAATGGCTTCGGCGTTGTACTGGCGACCAGGTGTTCATGGTTCAAACCCGGGCGTCAGCGTTTGAAGAAATGTTTACGGCCGGAAATTTGACTGAATAGCCTGAACGGCTTTTGTGATAAACCCTCGGTGGATGGGAAGGTTCCCCAGCCTCGCAATGACATGTCATTGGGCCGAAGGGCTGAAAGCCCAAGTGCCGCTGGTTAAGGGAAAAAAAAAATGATCAAGCATCATCCTGGGCAGAATTTTTCCAGTCCATGTCCCAAATATTATATCTCGCCAGTTGTTGCATACGTTCAAGTTGTCTTTCTGTTGTCTAATAATGTGCTCTCATTTCTATCTCCCCGGGATAGCCTGTTGAATCCATATTTTCATGAAGAGGCGTTACAACATCTCCTTATCGGATATTCATTCCTTATGGGATTATTCCATCCGGCTATGGAGCCTTCCGTATTTTTTTCAGCGGTTTTAGTGTTTGTGTGATCTCTTGTTTTCTAGGTAGATTTGTGATAATATTTAGCGGCTGTTTTGCTAATAATTTTATATGCTGGTTGCCGTTATAAAATAAAATAAAAATAAAAAAACAACAATATTTAATCCACAGTAATCGTTCTTTCTTTTCTTAGCTAGTGGTCTTCTCTTGTCTTTCAACGGCATATCGTAATTTTTTTTTTTTAAGCTGTTTAATAAAGTGGAAAATAACGCCAAGCAAGTTCAAAAGAAAAATATTAAAGACCTGACAGAAGAAACTGCAAGTCAAACAAAGAAATTAACACCAAAACAATAAAAATAAAAATAGAGACTTGAAAACACTTTACAATATCAATTGAACCTTATCTATATGCAGTATCTTCATTTTCTACTTATGGGGAAATGGTCAATTTAGTTCTCTGAGTGTCTACTTGGTGATCTCCATCGATGATGCTAAGTCGCATTATACATCGTCTTTGCCCATAAATACAGCAAGCCTCTCCTCTAAGTAGAGAGGTGAAGGCGTCGTTCGGTTGGTCCTGGGTTCTATTCCTCGGTCAGCTTTAACTTCGTTACATTTCTATTGTCTAGTTTTCTACTTTTTATTTCTTACGAGTGCCTACTGCATATCAATTTATGTTTATTATTTACTCCATTGCATTGATCATCTTTTAACAAACATGCAGAAAGTCCCATCTCTTAGCCACATTATGTGCATTGTCCTTCTCCATAAAAGGCGCGAAAGCCCCTTTTGCGTGAGCACGCAACAAAGTCGATGACGTTGCATGACTGTTAACTGATTTCCGTTCCCTGAAAAACCCCAGAAATCAAAGGTTGACGAATGAGTCAATCTTAACGAGAAGTGTGAGTCGAGTGATACCAGGGCGCGTTCGTTTTGGATCAGCTTCATAATGGCCCTAGAGAGCTCTCCTAGACTGGAACTCATGTATTCAGATTTGCCTGGAGATTTGAAAGTAACATTACTCCTGGATATTAAAAAATTCTTAAATAATGTAAATATTTCATGTGACATCTTGGACTGAACGTATCTGGTTCTGATGATACGTGAAACTGGAGATACTATAACAAAAAGTTGTTGCGATTTCACAAAATCTTCTACGATTGCTGGGGGGAAAAAACGTGAAAATGGGTGTGTAGCTGTGTTGGCCCTTAACAGCACCATGCAAGGCTCTTGGGATTAGCACCCACATTCGCCATCACAAACGAGTTAGCGCCTCGAGTCCAACGACTTGCACGTGACATTGTGGAAAAGGAGCCCTGACATGCAATGATGGCACGAGTGACGATGGATGTTGAGTTAAATGAGCTCAATTTGAAGGAGCTGTGGGCGGGATAGAATAATTGCGACACGATTCTGGCGGCTCTATCGCCCAGTGTCTCGCGGATTTTCTATGATTATATGCAAATTCTCACCTATGTCGTGATGTGTGTATATTAACTTGATGGTTATAGATGAATGGCCGTTATTCTGTGAATTAATTTCTTTCAGCTCTCTCTCTCTCTCTCTCTCTCTCTCGCTCTCTCTGTATGTGTGTACGTAGGGGCGGGTGCAGTTAGAGAAAATTCAGAATCGTAAATATTTTGAGGGTGCACGCAAACGTCACTTCAGCAAAACATAGCATGAAAATGAGATAGCAAATGTCACAAATAATGAATTATTATTTTTTTTTTTATTATTCCTTTGACCGCCGACCGACTAAGCAGTCTTCGGCCATAACACCTTGCGGCGTCATTAGGGCAACAAGAAATCGTCCGGTGTTCCGTCACACCTAAAGGCGTATATTGGTACAACAGACTTTTAATTGTTGTTTCTGTGATCAATGTGACAAGCAAGCGGTAGATCAATCCGCTGTGCTCCGAACTTGCCCTCATGTGTACTCTACTCCTGTCGCGCTATAAAACCATTTCGCCATGCCTCCCAGACGCCCGTCCAGCCAAAATCCATTCGGGACCGAAGGTCCTCGAAAAAGGGCAGTCTGGCACAGGCACAGTTCCCCCTCACTGCCTCTACTGCGCTGGGAGGACCCGGCAACCGGGACCACACACAGCCTTGAGAGGACAAAGATCGCCTTAAAGGACAAATAATGAATGGCTGAGAAAAATCAGGATAACTTAATTCAGTGATGGCACCAGAGTTAGGCAGGTCGTTGAAATAAAGTACTGGAAAGAAGGGGAGGGGGCGCTATAATACAAGATGCAAAGAAATTACAAGACAATAACGGAGCATAAAAGCACAACTTATTGTATGTTATATTGTAGATTGGACCGTGTAGTTCTTGTGGGTCTCTGATGGGAGAAAGAACGATCATGACCACTGCTCCATCACGCATGTCGTATAAGGCGACTAATATGAAAATATGCAGGAAGCTTGCACCAGGCATTCACATGCTATTGGCGTGGTGGCTTTTGCAGCAATTAGTTTTACGTGATAAGGCTGCCAGCCTCATGCACAACATCAGATTAGTCGCCTAGTACGACATGCCTGATGGACCGTGGCCATGTAAATACTTATTTTCCAACTAGCATTTCTCAAACAGCAAAAACGTAATAACTAAATACAAGCAAGATGGCCATATTTTCTTTTAAGTACAGACAATGAGAAGTCAGAAAATACATATTTTCCAACTAGCATTTCTCAAATAACCCAGAGTAGTTCTTGGGGGGTGGGGGGGGAGGGGGGGGGGGGGGGGGGGGGGGGTGGGGGGGGGGGGGGGGGGTGGGGGGGGTGGGGGGGTGGGGTGGGGGGGGTGGGGGGGGCGGGGGGGGGGGGCTTAGAAGAGACAACGAAAGAATAGGATTGCTGAACTTTCAGGCATGTCGTACCAGGCGACTAATATGAAGTTGTGCACAGGGTTGGCAATCTCATCATATAAAAAAATAGCTTCGGAAACCACAGTTACAAGAACGTGAATGCTTGGTGAAGGCTTCCTGCAAGTGAACAAGCTGCAGTGGTAGTCTAATGGTCTGTACACTTGGCAAAGGAACATGATGATGATGATAATTTATCAAACAGCGAAACCAAAAAAAACAAAAAAAACAACAACAAATACAAGCAAAATGGCCAAATTTAGAAGCCTAGCTCTCGTTTACACAAAGATACTTTTGCATTTTTAGAGCTTAGACCTCAAGACTGTCGATCAAAATAGCAAGCTTTCGAGAAAACAAAACAAATTCCTTCGAAAAGGGCATTTGCATGAAATGAGAACTTATAGATGGGTTACTTGCTGTTCTTTGTTTTGCAGTGTTGTAACTGATACTGAAGATGTACGCTTTTAACCTTTTGCTGCATTCTCTCTCTCTCTCTCTCTCTCTCTCTCTCTCTCTCTCTCTCTCTCTCTCTCTCTCTCTCTCTCTCTCTCTCTCTCTCTCTCTCTCTCTCTCTCTCTCTCTCTCTCTCTCTCTCTCTCTCTCTCTCTCTCTCTCTCTCCTTCTTCTTCTTCTTCTTCTTCTTCTTCTTCTTCTTCTCGATCTCTCTCTTTGAGAATTCCTACTTGGAAGGTTAAGGTTAAGCTTGTCTTTAAAGCGCTTTATAATTCCTCAAAGATTAGCCTAGAAAGTTAAATCGCATACAATCGACTGGTATTTAACCCATTCTTTGCCCTAATGAAGTACGAATGCAATGCTGTCCGAAAAGTAAACTGTCAGGAGGCCGTTAGCCCAGCACAGGAGAGCTTCTGCATACATCGTGCAGAAGCCCTCGCGAATTACACTTCACAGAGGTCGGCATTCCGGCAGGAGAAGGGTAAATATTGACTAACTTCATCACAGCAGTTATCCGTCTTGTGAAATGACTCCTCACGAAGGTTGTGCGCATGCCTCGACCGGCCATCAACGGTGTTTGAGACCGACTTAGTGACGACAAAGATAGCCACAAATAATTCGACTAAATCGACGACAAATTATTTAAAAAAAAAAAAATATATATATATATATATATATATATATATATATATATATATATATATATATATATATATATATATATATATATATAGAGAGAGAGAGAGAGAGAGAGAGAGAGAGAAGGGAAGGGGAGGTAGTGACAAACAAGAAACTAAGATTTTGATAATAAACTACCAAAATTGTTGACTACAATAAAGCTTTTTACCTCGCCACATGGAACCTGCATTTGTTTGTTTATTTGTATGTTTTGTTCCTACTTGAAATAAACCCGGCTACAATACGATAACTGGTGCCCAAAAATTCAGCAGCGATAAATTCCAGGCTGGGTCATCGATGGTTTACCTGCAAAGTTTGTTAAGTTTATGAATTGCCAGGAAAAAATATAGAGCAGGGAGATGATCACCTTATATAGGAATTCGTGTTATCGCGATGTCGGTCACCATAGAGATTATATGCTATTTGGCCTATTATATAATCTATATAGGTTTAACATATCTACCTTGTGACGGTATTGCCTCCCCTGTTTTGCAGTAGTGGTCCAACAGTCGCCAAAACTCAAGAGTATCTAATAGTGGCTCCTAAGGTATCTACCTGTGCACAAGATTACTCTTGGCAGATGTGTAGATAGAAGGTTAATTACACTTCTACCACAAAGGAGTTTCACAAGATATTCAGATAAGCGAAAACAATGCTTGCATTTGCTGAGCACGTTAATTCTGGAATCTGTTGACAACTTTTGTGAAAAAGTTAAGCAATGGGTTATTCTAGCTCGTTAAGCCCCCACCCTTGAGTTAATCAGTGGAATTATTATTATAATATAGCTCTGTTTAGAGTGTGTGTTTAGTAACTGACTGAGACAAACGTGTAGTACATTTAAAATGATTGAATTGAAGTTAAATTGGTATAATTACAAATAACAACATTTAATAATCAATTTAAGTTTAACAGTTTAAAAGAAAGGAATAATAGTTAATTACATAAATACAGTTTTCATCACTCGGGTGATGGTTTTTGATAAGAGGTTCAAGTGGCAGCAAATGGGTTAACTAAGCTGCCAGTGACGATTCTGATCTTCCTCCTCCTGATGAGTTGGTTTTCTGTACACTGCATTCACTCCTCTCTGGTCAAGGTTCGTAGGGTGAAGCTCGTTTCCCAGGAAAGTCTAGGAGAGTCTTCAAAGCTGGTCTTCCGTCTTAAAGCGTAACCACTCGTTCCTTCTTGTCCCAGAAATGGTCATTTTGATGGTACCACCAATAACTGGTAATAGAAACGAAATGCTCTTCTGGGTATTGCGTTTTCCTCTTCTATTCTACCATCACATGTCAGAATTTACCCTCGATGAGAATTAAATTTAATCCATCGGGATAAAACTTTCTTTACATTTAAACTGAATAGCTTTAGCTTTACATTACATTTAAATGAAAACGTTAAACGTACAGATATAATATGTTTTACATTTACATCTCCACTGTTTGAAAAGTGTTCACAATATAAATTCCTTTATGTTTCCTTTATATTTACACTTGTTGAAAAGTTTGAAACTTCTATTAATTTTAACATGAATATGTTTTTTCGTTTACATATACACTGAGTGAAAAACTTTGAAACTGTAAGTATTCACTCTTAGAATGTACATCATTTCTTTCATCTTTCCCTCCCTGCTCCATAGGGAACCTGGAACTACTTTTGCTTATAGTTCTCTTTACAAAACTATCAATAAAGCAATCACCAGCCCATGCAGTGGTGGTTCATGAATCATCATTCTAGATACTGAGGTTGCCAGCCTCAAATGACTTGGGCGTCCTGTAGCAATTTTCACACATTAAAATTCACATGGTAATACAGAGGAGTCCAAAAAAATGTACTCACACTTCAAATGTATGTATAATATTTTTGGCTCTCCTGCCGGTCATGTGATGGCGTGGCGCCATTTTGGCTCTCCTGCCGGACACGTGATGGCGTGGCGACTGTAGCCCTCTATATATATGCGTGCGTGTGTGTGTGTGTGTGTGTGTTAGTTTACATGTTAGTAATAAAATACAGAATGAAAAATGCACTACTTACGCGAATCTTGGCTCACAGACGTTTTTGCTCAGAGGACTTAAAAAAGGCACTGTCAATTGCCTTCTTTGACGTGTACTGGGGGTCGTTAATTTTAACTTCAATTCCCTCTGACTCCGTGTCTTTCTTCAGTTTCCTAGTCCCGGAGTTCCTTATTAAAATGTCGAGATGGCCTGTGCTTTGTAAGTCTTATTTGGTTCTCCTCTAAAAGGTCCGGTTAAAAAAAGGAATTATGAATCCAGTCTTCACTCTGGCGAGGTCTGATGTTGTCTTGGCGAGCGTGAAATTCACAGTGAAATTAAACTGCGAAATGGTCAGATTATATTCCCTGCCTTCCCACGCGTTCGTTTATTAATGAGTTATATAAATGCTCCAATCATATTCAAGCAGGTCGGTTTTGGTACTTTAAAAATATATGTCCGACATGGAAATATTTTGCAAACGTCACGTCTCCCATATATGGTAATATGATGTCCGATGACCTTGTGTACAAACCTACAGACAGATTGGGGAACTGTTGTGAACTTCTAAATACAATATCTAAATTAGAATATAACAGTATAGTGAATAAAGTCAAGATAGAATAGACAAAAAAATTTTCGGCGAGAATCGTAAGTTGTCGCCTACGCCTTCAGCTTATTATTTGCTAACGCATAAGCCGAACAAAACGGTACCCAAATTTTCAAATTCGTCCCTGACATAAACGAACCACTTTTCCTAGTTCTAAGAAATATTTGCCTAACTGCAGTTGGGGGACAGGAGGGGCAAGGCTGGATAATATACGCAAATCACGTCTCAAATTGGTTCTAACTCTACAACCAACTTGCACGCTTTGCCTTAGGGGTTTCCCCAATACGATGAAAAAGTTAGAAATGTGGACACTACGGTCATGGAAACACGTTTAGCTCTTATTGTGAATGACGTAATTCTAGACGTGTTACGAGAGACTCTCGTATTTATCTCGTAAGTACATGAGAAAAGAATGGAACAGGAGGTAGTTTAAAAATCAACAACTAACGTAGAAAAAAAGATAGAATTTTGAACCTAGTCATTTAGCCCCATAAAAATCGTATATTCGTGTACCTGAAGACTTGCTGACCAAGAATATGTTGTTAGTTATCTAAATAGTCCATTAAATAATCAAATATTGATAAACAATACATAGAGAATCAGAGATACTGTCAGGTCAAGTCATATCTGCTTAGATTGGATCGCATATTTTTTGGGAAAAAATTAGGTGAAAGCTAGGCTAAGATGGTACGAGGAAGGGGATTGGGTGGAATTTGAAGTGAGACGAAATATTATTGGCCGACCTCGTACTAAACATATATCACCCGAGTAACGTAGTAGAAAATTGAATTGTATTTTTGAATGACTTTGTTTACAAATGAAATAAGGGTAATCATTGGCCAGGGTAGTTGATATTGGGGAAAAAGCATTAGTGGGGACGCCATTTTCTAACAAAATTTTAACACATTGCGATGAGAGCAGGCTTGTGCAGTGAAAACCATATTTCTCAAAAGCCTGGACAGAAGGCAGATCGAAAGTGTGCCAGTCATCGTTCACTGTGTATTTCATTGAATAAATGTGGTAAGATTGACTTTATTAACATGTATCTAAATAAAAATTGAATGTGAAATAATAATATATGTCTGTAAGTGAGTGGGTCTGTAGCAACTATGAGGCAAAGCCTAGAGATTGATCCACCATGTGGTAGACTATCAGAGAGGTGTTAGACTACAAGAAAATATGTATGATTGTCATCAAGGAGCATAACACCTATCCTATTATATGGAAAAGATGACAGCTGGAATTGCAGTGGCGTTGTAACTATTAGGGGAGAGGAATACTGGTGTACATTGTCACATCAAAAGATAATGGTGGCATAGGTTGGTATAAGGCTATGGCCCTTTTCGTTTGTTTGTAATGTACCTGTACTTAATGTGGAATAGTATAGTATACTAGGTATAAATAAGGATGCATAACCTTCACATTTCAGGGTCCTGACATTAATGTAGTACCAAACGCCTGAGAACTGCTCGATTCAGGACTCTTTCTGTGTACTTCGAGCCCATGCTAGTGGCCATTGCCTATCAAAAAGGTGGAAAAGATTGTCAAGCGAGCAGAGGAAACGTTTTACCTGTATTCTCCTGCCAAGATAAGTTCTTGTTCGGCACCTGGCAGCTCAACTTAAAAAGAACTTAAAACAACTTGAAAGAACTTAAAAGAATTAGAAAGTGCTAGTTGTAGCGGGAGGTTATTTAAATTTATTTATTATGTAAGAGTATGCCAGTAAAGAGTTCTGACCTTACAAGTAATACCACAGTCTTAGAAATAAGCACTGGTGTATTGTTATCATAACAATAGTCAGACTGTGAAAACCCTGGCCCAGTTGGTAAGAAGTAGTACCAGGATTTAAGGTGTCTCCTCCCTGTGACTATCTTATGATTACTTATATGCTAGGGGATAAGTAAAATGTACATTCACTGAACCCACAAAATGGAAGAAGTGAATAAATCCTCAGGTACAGTTAAAATAGTTTAATAATTGCACTATTATTCTATTTCTACTAGTTGGAAAAAGAGTATACACATATATATAAAAATATTCACACAATTACTATTATTGTCTGTTTAGACTTCAAGATCTTAAATAAGAAAGTTACTGAAATCACTGTTATGAAGTTCACTCTTTGGGGTCCTGCACTTTGGTGGGATTGCCTCGGATGAACTACACCGGCTTCTGATACTGGACAGTCTGGTTTGAGTTATTTCATGGAACCTGCAACATATCAGCCTTGGCTAGTATCTGGCTAGACTTGTAGCTGACTAGCACAGATGTCAGACCAGTCAGTCATCAGATGTCACCGTTATACAATCATAGTAAGTAAGGACATCATTTCAGTGATATAGCATTAATATTAACATTTCAATTAAGTATAACTGACTAGCACATAAGTCAGACAAGTCAGTCATCAGGTGTCAGAGTTATACAGTCATAGCAAGTAACATCATTTCAATGATACAGAATTAATATTAACATATCAGTAATAAACATCATCTGGTTTAATCCGCTCCTATACATCCCTTCATATTCTATAACTTGATCCTTCCAAATCATATCAAGTACAAATTCAAATCTGATGCTATCTTAGCAACTACCCAAAATTAATACATAAATAAAGAAAGTGAGTGACCACGTGATCAGGTTGCTTTCTACTGAAACTGGCTGTAGAACACTCCAGTTTACCAGCTGTAAATGGGTACGAAGTTGTGCGCTCGAACTAGGGAAGGCAAAGGCAGCGAGGAAGGGGACTAGTCACCTAACCTCGTAAAAGCGGTATCTTCCATGCTGAAGCTTCTAACAATTTATTTCCCTAAGACAATCTCTGGTCATGGGACTGCCTTTATCTTCGTAAGCGATAATGCATTTAATATCGACGAGATACAGCATTAAATATAATAAATATTTTCTATTTGGCTGTGGGGCTAGTTTTGATACGTTTTTGTACAAGCAACCATCTTCCACTAAGCACATGAATAAATCATATTAAAATAATAATACGTTATATCAATGAATATTATACAGGCATATTTTGTGAATTCTAAATGAACCTGTAATACAAAATAAAAGAAATTATTATACAGGATAGCTATCGTAAATTCGCTTACCCTCAGACTCCAGACACTTAGACTGAAATTTTCTGGCGATCCGCTCACACTTCAGATGGATTTAGAGTCGTGGCGTTATCTGCCCTCAGTCTTGTCTCAACCTCTTGCGTTGGGTCTTCTCAGAGTTTTACCGAAACGCTTTATATACGATAGCGCGAACGTATCGGAGAGCAGATACGTCACAGCCTAAGACTAGACCTGAAAAAATCCTTCCCGAACCGTGATTTCAGCCGATCTGTGCGTCGACTGAAATTTTGCCTTTCTCATTCTCAGCATATATAATATCCATATTGTTCCATCTTATCTAGTTTTATACAGCTGATAAAACTCTATCTTCCTATCCATGTAAATTCCCAAACTGTTATTTGTTGATTTTAATATTTAGAACAGAAGTGGGTTTACATGCTTTTAGCGTAACTGTGGGCAGCCGAAATACGCATATATCTCCGTAAATGAGAACTTCCTACCGTTCCATCTTATATGCAGTTATACACCATCCTTCCCTGTACTGAAATGTAAAATCCTTTTCATACGGATTCCCTTCTGTTATTTATTTATCGTTGGCGATTTCCTCTGTCCGATACACATTTTGCTGATACGCCGCCATTTTGAAAGCGGTCACTCGATCGTAGATGGGTTTATAAATCTAACTGAACCCATTTGCAATGACTTGAAACCAATTTTGCGACATAGCTCCCCCCATATTTTAAGCTGGATGATATCTAGCTTAACTATTGGGTACAAGACAATTGCAAATCGACCGTTCCGAGGTTAGTTTTCCTTCTTTCTATCCTCCTCAAGCTCTGTGGGATGGCGACTAAGAAAATCTGCGCCCACATTCTGTTTTCCAAGAATATATTCATCCTGTACTATCTCTCTCCTTCCTGTTCGGCTTTTCATCCAGGCTCTTACTGCTGGTGAAACCGGGTCGGTAGGTTTCCCATGAAGTTTACCGCCCTCTTTTCGTTGATAGTTGGATGTGGTTTTCCCTCGCAAATCCGTAGGTGTTTGATTTTCGCTACGTGATTTGTTCCTTTTTTCCAGCGCATGGGGTTCAGACTGCAATTGAACCTGTGTGGGATGTTTCCTTTCCCCTCCCGTGCAAATCTCGGGAGTACCCCTGATTGCTGGTTTGCTTGTAGATTTTTGATGAAGACTCTTCCGTCGACTTTCTGAATCTACATAGGTGCACTCTGGACAGGAATTTACATACTGATTTATGTCTTCCGTAATACCTGGCCAGTAGAACTGGGTGGCTATTCTTTGTTTTGTGGCACCATTACCCAGGTGTTCACTCAAAGTTGATATGTGTCCCCAGCCTATAACCTTATTCCTATAGGTGGATGGTACAACAATTTGACCATGACTTTTCGTCCCTCTTCCAGCTTTCCTGTACAAGAGTCCATGTTCCATATAGAAATGTCCTTTCCTTGGAGCTTTATGTGTTTTTGATAATTTGCCAAAACAAGGCTTCAACGTGCTGTCTGCTTCTTGAGCCCGTTTCATTTCAGTTGAATGAAATTTTACGTTGGTGTCCCTCTCTATGTTCCTGGAGTCAGCCTTGGTCTGGATTCCTGCCATAACCATAGGGTCTCCTAAGAAAACATATTTACGCCCCAACATTAGGGGGTAAAAGGGATCATCTATCACAGCTGCATTTATCTCCCCTTCCACATAGCGACAACTGACATGAATCTTTGCTATGGGTAAAGTAAGGGGTGATGTTCCTTTTAGTGGCCCTTGAATCTCTACTGTTTCTGTGGTGATTTGTTCAGGGCACACCAGAGATGCACACACGACTGCGTCATAGGACAAACCTGTGTCATACATTCCTGTGACTTGTTTGCCATTCACAGTCACTATCTCCTGGGTAGGTGGGTGATGGAGGCTATTCTGACCCACAGTCAGTTCCTTCCTAACAGAAGTCCTCACCTGTAGACATGCAGCATGATGAAGGGGTTTTTTCCTCCCACATTCATCCGTGTTGTGGTTGCTCATCTTACAAAATTTGCACCACTTAGCTCCCTGTTTGTAGGGTTTATTTTCCTGAGTCTGAGGGTTCTTGTCCTTATTATCAAATCTTTGCTTGTTTCTGTATGGTTGATCCATCTGGTCAAAATCGGTATTCTGCGGTGGTGGCTTATATCCTTCTACCTGCTTCCTTTTTGTTCCTACCAATTCAGCTTGAGCTGCTTGGTATCTCTCTGCACATTTCAAAATGTCTTCCAGCCTCTCTGCTCCTTGTTCCATAAGGAATTTCCTCATTTCTTGAGACATGGAATCTTTCACTTGCTCTAACATAACCATTTCTTTCAGATCCTCGTAGGTTTTCTGATACTTACCTAAACTACTCCATTTCAACAAATACGTTTCTAGCCTAGCTGAGAACTGGTTATATGTTTCTCCAGGTAGAAGTTTAGAAGTTCTAAATTTCTTCCTATATGCCTCAGAGTTCTTTTCATACCGGATCAGTAAGGCTTGCTTTAGTATTTCATAATTTTCCTGATCTTCTTTGGGGAGTTTCAGAAACACATCATATGCAATACCTCTCAATCCCTGGGATAACTTTAGACTCCATTTTTCCTTTTCCAGTCCATATGTAGAGGCTAGCCTTTCATACCTATCCAGGTACGACTCAATTGCGTCCTCCTTTTCAACAAATGGATCTAGGTGGAAGTTCATGGCCCCATTTGCTGTGTTCTGAAAAGAGCTATTCGCAGAATGAGGTGAGCTATTACCATGGGTGATAGTCCCAGCCTGAAGTTCAAGATCAAGCTGTCTCATTTTCAGCTCATGGTCTCTCTCTGCTTGTAACCTCCTTTCTTCTCTCTCAGCTTCTAATTTCTTGGCTTCTCTCTCCGCTTCTAATTCTAATTTCTTGGCTTCTCTCTCTGCTTCTAATTTCTTGGCTTCTCTCTCTGCTTCCAATTTCTTGGCTTCTCTTTCTGCTTCCAATTCTAATTTCTTGGCTTCTCTCTCTGCTTCTAATTTCTTGGCTTCTCTCTCTGCTTCTAATTGCTTTGCTTCTCTCTCAGTGTACTTTTCACATTCCGTCGTGACATACCGGATCAGAGCATCACCATCCATGCCAAGCTCTTTTCCCACCTGCAGTGTAGCAGACCTAAATTTGACCAAGTCAGCCATGATGTATCTGTAGTCTAGTAGGGCAAGTGATCTTACTCAAACTAATTTACTACAATATAATTAACTTAGTTAAAATTAAAGTTAATTAAACTGACTTCACCATATATGAAACAGCTTTCTTTATCTGTACTCAATGGTACTCCTAAAAATATAATTATTTCCTACTATGTTACTCTTTCCAAAAATTTTCAAAAAAAAAAAAATAATCTACACAGCAGAAATAGAAAGTTGGCTCAGGAATATCAAAGATATATCCCGCAGACGAGCCCCCACTGTAGCGGGAGGTTATTTAAATTTATTTATTATGTAAGAGTATGCCAGTAAAGAGTTCTGACCTTACAAGTAATACCACAGTCTTAGAAATAAGCACTGGTGTATTGTTATCATAACAATAGTCAGACTGTGAAAACCCTGGCCCAGTTGGTAAGAAGTAGTACCAGGATTTAAGGTGTCTCCTCCCTGTGACTATCTTATGATTACTTATATGCTAGGGGATAAGTAAAATGTACATTCACTGAACCCACAAAATGGAAGAAGTGAATAAATCCTCAGGTACAGTTAAAATAGTTTAATAATTGCACTATTATTCTATTTCTACTAGTTGGAAAAAGAGTATACACATATATATAAAAATATTCACACAATTACTATTATTGTCTGTTTAGACTTCAAGATCTTAAATAAGAAAGTTACTGAAATCACTGTTATTAGTCCTTTGAATTTAAGGATAACTGTCATCAGTTGACTGAGTTTATGTATGGTTACTTATTGTTTTCAACTATTGGCTGTTTCACATGTATAGGTGGTCAGTGTCAAACAGGACACTTATCTTTCCAACTTGATACTGCTGAAACTGTCCTTTGCTGATATCAGACTTGGTAGGCCCAACAGTAGGGATGCCAATGACCAGTTGAAGTTCACTCTTTGGGGTCCTGCACTTTGGTGGGATTGCCTCGGATGAACTACACCGGCTTCTGATACTGGACAGTCTGGTTTGAGTTATTTCATGGAACCTGCAACATATCAGCCTTGGCTAGTATCTGGCTAGACTTGTAGCTGACTAGCACAGATGTCAGACCAGTCAGTCATCAGATGTCACCGTTATACAATCATAGTAAGTAAGGACATCATTTCAGTGATATAGCATTAATATTAACATTTCAATTAAGTATAACTGACTAGCACATAAGTCAGACAAGTCAGTCATCAGGTGTCAGAGTTATACAGTCATAGCAAGTAACATCATTTCAATGATACAGAATTAATATTAACATATCAGTAATAAACATCATCTGGTTTAATCCGCTCCTATACATCCCTTCATATTCTATAACTTGATCCTTCCAAATCATATCAAGTACAAATTCAAATCTGATGCTATCTTAGCAACTACCCAAAATTAATACATAAATAAAGAAAGTGAGTGACCACGTGATCAGGTTGCTTTCTACTGAAACTGGCTGTAGAACACTCCAGTTTACCAGCTGTAAATGGGTACGAAGTTGTGCGCTCGAACTAGGGAAGGCAAAGGCAGCGAGGAAGGGGACTAGTCACCTAACCTCGTAAAAGCGGTATCTTCCATGCTGAAGCTTCTAACAATTTATTTCCCTAAGACAATCTCTGGTCATGGGACTGCCTTTATCTTCGTAAGCGATAATGCATTTAATATCGACGAGATACAGCATTAAATATAATAAATATTTTCTATTTGGCTGTGGGGCTAGTTTTGATACGTTTTTGTACAAGCAACCATCTTCCACTAAGCACATGAATAAATCATATTAAAATAATAATACGTTATATCAATGAATATTATACAGGCATATTTTGTGAATTCTAAATGAACCTGTAATACAAAATAAAAGAAATTATTATACAGGATAGCTATCGTAAATTCGCTTACCCTCAGACTCCAGACACTTAGACTGAAATTTTCTGGCGATCCGCTCACACTTCAGATGGATTTAGAGTCGTGGCGTTATCTGCCCTCAGTCTTGTCTCAACCTCTTGCGTTGGGTCTTCTCAGAGTTTTACCGAAACGCTTTATATACGATAGCGCGAACGTATCGGAGAGCAGATACGTCACAGCCTAAGACTAGACCTGAAAAAATCCTTCCCGAACCGTGATTTCAGCCGATCTGTGCGTCGACTGAAATTTTGCCTTTCTCATTCTCAGCATATATAATATCCATATTGTTCCATCTTATCTAGTTTTATACAGCTGATAAAACTCTATCTTCCTATCCATGTAAATTCCCAAACTGTTATTTGTTGATTTTAATATTTAGAACAGAAGTGGGTTTACATGCTTTTAGCGTAACTGTGGGCAGCCGAAATACGCATATATCTCCGTAAATGAGAACTTCCTACCGTTCCATCTTATATGCAGTTATACACCATCCTTCCCTGTACTGAAATGTAAAATCCTTTTCATACGGATTCCCTTCTGTTATTTATTTATCGTTGGCGATTTCCTCTGTCCGATATACATTTTGCTGATACGCCGCCATTTTGAAAGCGGTCACTCGATCGTAGATGGGTTTATAAATCTAACTGAACCCATTTGCCATGACTTGAAACCAATTTTGCGACACTAGTCACGAAAACTGTGCCTAGTATTAATATTTCCACAAGTGACAAACGAAAACAGACATAACTCAAAGGGAGTGATTTTAACCAACAATCTATGGTATTACCAGTATTACCTCAAAGTAGAAGACTACAACTACGCACTTATATTAGAATAATATTGTATGTATGGACAGAAGATCCACTGTGTTAGTGGAATGTTGTAAATGATTCTTTTGATTTCACTTTTGATTGTCAGTCCTGGTTTAAAATAAATTAGAATCATGATAATATATTGTACAAAATTATATTTACACAAATTTCAACCACTGCCTTAATTAAGATAGCCTTCTAAAGTGTCGTTTGTACGTTATTGTTGTAGCACTGTTGGTGGTTGTGAATAATAAACTATTTGTTTGTATGTTTGTTGGTTATTGCACATTACACCCTACCTTCATAACCCTAGACACTACATGATGTCATTTTAATAATAATAATATAGATTAATTTTGAATGAGATAAAAAAGGTGGTAGCGGAAAGGTACTCTGCAAAGTTAAAATACTATTTGTTAAATTCAGGGACCTTCATAGCTGATCTCATTTAATACAATAATAATACATAACAACAATTCATAACATCAAAACCCACCACAGGAACTCACATGACAACATGTGTAAGCTGTAATACTTATTACTTTATTAGAAAGTAATGTTGTCATAACAAGTCGGCCCGGAAGCGATTATGTCACACTTGTCTGCCCACATGTGTAACACAGACAGTAATCTCGTTATCTGTCGTATGAGTATGCGAAACTCCGTGTCTGCCCATCTGGGTTACCAAACGAGGCGTCTTATCAGCGGTTCAATCTAAACACGCCGGCGACTATCTTATTTCAGTTGCTCACCGCAAGCCAGGATGACCGGTTAACAACAGGTGACATCACAGAGAGGAGTGTCGAATGATTTGATAAAATCAAATATCTGCTACTTAGCATAAAAATAACGACGAAAGAAAGAAAGAAAAGTGCGATCCTTGAGAGCACATAATAAAAATCAGTACCACAAATGTACCGATACTGCCGGAGAGAAACAAAGATCGATAGGGGCTGCCCCGTTTTGTCGCATACCTGTAACGTATCTATTACAGCGGTCACCCCCCCTTCCCCCCGGCAACGGCTTTGACAGGCCGGCTAAATCAGGTGAGAGTAGCCGACTGGTTATAAACCTTCGATGAGTTAGGGTCTGCCTACCCATGCATGCGAAGACTGGATTCGATAGAATGCTCGGAAGAAACCTCCTGTTGATTCAACGGGCATGACGGCGATTACCAGCAACGCGATGTGGAGCGTATGGAGCACGGCGAGGCACGTAGAAAGCCCTGGTCATCCACTACACCTAACTTCATTTCCAGTCGTCTTGACTTGTCTTGCCACTAGATTCAGACGGACCCAGGCGAGAGAGTGAGGTCGACAAATTGCGCAACTCTTCCTCACTTTAAACCAAATCACCGCGCAAGTCACTCTTTCATCCATTCCCTGCCCATACTGTCCAAGATCTTTCCAGGCCCGCATCGGGCTCGTCAGTCATCTTCGTACCCATAGACAAACCTAACATATTCCTAATAATTGGATGAACAGAGTGGTCTTCATAACCTGTGATGGACGAATGTCGTGGAATATTCTAATCCACATATATAAATTATCAAGTAAATATAAAGCCTAATAAATACATAAAATTAATAAAGAGAAGAGCAATGGAAAAATAACAGTGCTGTCACAAGGAATGTACTCGAAATCCCCCTTGTTTTCTGCTTCGTCTGCAAATTGTAACGCTTTCACGTTGATAGTAAAGCTTACTTATTATTACCCGCCTTCTTCAATGAAACGTGTGCTGTATTTCTTGGAAAAAACATTGAGAGGCCCTGCGTAATGACCTAAATTAATCCTAACATTAATTATACTGCGTTACCAAAACGAAAGACAGATGGACAAAAGGATAGCGGGAAGGGAGAGGCAGAAAGCCGAACACTAAACACGCTTCGCGCGATACACAAATGCTGCCATCACGCGTGTAAGACTACATGCACTAATTTTTTTTTTTCAGACGGACAGTGATAAAATACATTACCCATCCCAGAGTTAGGTTTATAAATCATAAAAAACGCTTATTAGGAAAGATAACAATAGATGGGTTTACGGTTGAAAACATAACAGTACCCAGACAGCACATCTTCGAAACAGGAGGTAGAAAATACATATTTTGAACGCAGCCACGTAGCTCCTTTAAATTGGGATATTTAGGTTCCTTAGGGCTTGCTGACAAAGAATATGTAAAACGTTACGCAAATAGTCCAGGAATTAATAAATTATACCCAAAATAAAATAGTGAGGATGCCTGACAGCATGAAATCATTTCTGCTCATAAAATTTTTTTATAACGTGTTTGAAAAAACCTTGCGTTACAGAAATAGCCTACCATGTAAACTCCAAATTGATTGGAGCGCAACAAATGAAAGACTAACCACGATTGGTCGGGCTATAAATACTATCTTTCGTTGTTAGGGGAGACGGGGAAAGGTAACATTTTTTCAAACACTTGTCGAAACGTGGCCTCATTGGCTAGACTCGCTGATATAATCACTTAGGAGCGTTAGTTCGAAACCACTTGTTTAAATAAGCTTGATAAAGCGACAGTGCGTTGAAGCCAGCTCACATTTTTGCTAAAATAAAAAGCCTGGAACATAAGCAGATGGGAATTTGTGCCAGTAAATGTGCCAGAATTCATTGCTAATCAACGTATCTGTGTTTATTTCCATGAAATTGTGGTAAGCTTGAACCATTCAGTATCTTTTAATGAAAATTGAATGTAAATTGTTAATTTATGCCTGTATATATATGTGTAGTTCAGTGGCAAACAGGAGATAAAGCCTATAATGCTCCAGCCTGAACAGAGGGTGTCGGAGGGAAGTAAAACGGCATGGAATGGCCAAATAGTACACTGACACCTGGATGATTGATTAGACAGAAATAATGCTGGAAGTGCAGAGGCGTGGTAACCATTAAGGAGGTAAATACTGGTATAAAGTATTTCAGATGAAGCTGACAGTTGGCCTAACGCTCTGAACTCAATGTTTGTGTTGTATTGTGATCAGTGTAAAAGAGAATATAAATTAGTTATGAAGTAGAAGGTACATCCTTCTTGTTTTCAGGGACCGTGGTCTTGATGGTACTGAGCAGCACCTGGTCAGAGCTTTGCTGAATCCAGAGTCGGACAGCATACTCCTTGGTCTTTTTAGCTATCAGTGAGGTGTCTCCAGAGCCCAGGGGAGAATTCGAGCAGAGGAGTCCTTTCCTGCCACCATCACTCAAGATAAGCAGATTTGGCCAGCTGAGCTCAACATTATGTCCCCACATCTTGAAATGACTTTGTAAAAATCACCTTAAGAGGGGAATTTAATTGTCTTAATATCAGGAACTGAGAACATCTCCAATACTAGTCCCTAAAGACAAACTATTGAAGTCATGATGACAAATACCAACAGAGCTTGAACAAAACAAAACCAGTATTACCTCATTTTACTACTACACAACTGACACACATAGGATATTTGTAATAATATATGTCACTACTATATTCATATTGGTAAATTCTGTACATATAATTTGTAATTTAAATTGATTGTGATTCCTGGTTCCCTTGTAGTTGAATCAGGACACATATTCATTCATGCCAGTAATGAATACATATTGTTATTTGAAAAGTTATCAGTGACTCTTTTAAGATATCCTTATAGAGTGTTATATGTATGTGAGTGTCACAGTGTTGTCAAGAGTAGTGGATTAAATTTAATTGTTTATCTGTCTGTTGTTGTTTTGACTTACACTTCATCCTACACATACCCTAGACACATAACGTAGTCATCACACTATTGCAGAATAATTCTGACTGAGATATATAGATATGTGGTAGCAAGTAAGGTTATCTATAATACACTACTCTTAATAGATATAGATACCTTCACAGCTGATCTCAGTCAGTACACTAAGTCCCCTATAAATATTTATAACATCCCACTTCACCACAACGAACAACAATCTATAATAGAGATTATACATAATAGAGTTGCAATCTATAATCTCTTAGTATGGAGACTATGTCTATCGTTAATGGTACTTTCCAGTAGCCATTTTGGCATGGCGAACTACTGCAATAATTTTAAGCTAGGTCTTCAAAAAAATTGGCAAATGTCCAATGATAGGAAATATATGAAACAATTTAAATTTTACAGTATTATATTTTGCAACAGAATTTAATACTTGAAAATGATACAATATGTCATGCAGATTACATCAATGTAATATCTATGATCTCTAGCAGCATCACTCTCCAGCCTATCCAGATGTAAATGGGTACCTAGCTGCTTTTGAGTCAGGGCAGGCAAAGACAACGAGAAAGGAAGCTGGTCATTCCATCTCATAAAGCTGGAACTATTATATTGAAGTCTCTAACACTTCGCTCACCTACGGCAGTATCTGATATGGGATTACCTTTGCCTTTTTTTGTTAAATCTTCATTATTACAGGGTAACATTTTTGGTTTTGCTGAAAAATAACATGTATGCACTTTTTTTTTCCAATGCATTTTTTACTCACTGATTCAGACACAGTCTCTACAAGTATTATTTAATTACATTCACTATCAATTAACAACTATGCAGAAGCTATAGTCTGTTATTGCTCAAACTGACAGATCAATAAGAACATACGAGTCGTGTGTTTGACAGACCAATATGGCGTCTCAAAAGGACCAGAAATTGACCATGATTATGTCTAGTAAATTTGATGTAAGTAAATCCATAATACCGCTATGCACAAGAAGCAATAGTTGTTTTTGACATTAAAATGTCGAGTTTTTCACCTACATCATTCTGTTGGTTTCTAGTTGGCTCCCCCCCTCCCCCCGCAGCCCCCACCCCCCCCCCCCCTTTCCCCTTTTCCACTCTTCTTTCTTCTTTTATATTTTGCTGATGACGTGTGGCATAGCAGGTAGAGCTGATTATTGGCGTCAGAAGCATCACAACGTTGTTTTTGTCCCGGAACATCGCCACTGAACGTGCAATAATTTTCCCGTTTCTGAGCATCCTTGTTAAATTTGTTTTAGCGGACACCGGGATTATTAACATTCTGCTGTTAAAAAACTGCATCTTCGTGGTCTCGGTGAACTTATTGATTTGTTCATTATTTGAACCAGACAAATGCCAATATCAAAAGAGATTTAAAGTAGACCGCTGGAGATGGATCGGGACACGTCACTGATGACACCTCTTGACAGCGTTACCAGGCAGTCCTTGGTAACGGGATCCCCAGGGTAAGAGAAGCAGGGGAACTAACAACACACGGAGAAGATAACTGGAGACAGAATGGAAAAAGATGAGGTACACATGGAAAGACCTTGAGCAGATGGCACAGGACAGGAGGACTTGACATACGTTTATTGAAGGTTTACACTTCTGGGAAGCTGAAGGATAGTATATTATGCGCACGTTACGTAGCCTGATATGCTGTCATGTTGTATTTCTTTAAGGTGTCTATCCCCCCTTCTTGATGAATATTCTTTTTGTCGTGAGAAATTCTAATCCACATATATAAATTAAAAGTAAATGTAAAGCCTAACAAATAAATTCTATAAAAGGAAGAAGAATGGTAAAGAACAGTGCTGTCACAATGACAGTACTCGAAATCCCCTTTGTTTTATGCTTCGTCTGCAAATTGTAACGTTTCCACGTTAAATATAAGCCACTGCATAAATACAAGCGTTTCCACAACACATTAAAACGGGTATTGCATTTCTAAGAAAAACATTGAGAGGCACACTGCGTAATGACCTAAATTAATCCTAACATTAATTATACTACGTTACCAAAACGAACGAACAGATGGACTCAGATAGAAAGAAGGGAGGGCTGAAGGCAGCAACACAAGCAACACTAAACACGCGTCTCGCTATATTAATGCCACCCCTAACACGCGTGTAAGGCCACATGCACTAACTTTATTTCAGACGGACAGTGATAAAAACACTACCCTTCCCAGAGTTAGGTTTTAAAACCTGAAAAACGCTTATTGGGGAAACCTGACATTCTACTGTTTTATGTCCGAAATCCTGACATTAGTCTGACAGTACAGCAGGACAGGTGGCAGTTCTAACATAAAAAATTAAAAAACAACTACACGACTATCCTAGAAAATACATATTTTGAACGCAGCCACTTAGCTCCATTAAACTTATATATTTGGATTCCTTAAGACTTGCTAACAAAGAATATGTTAAGTGTTACGCAAATAGTCCAGGAATTAATAAATTATAGGCAAAAGAAAATAGTGAGGGTGTCAGACAGCCCCAAAACATCAGAATCGCTCAGTGAAAGAATTTTAAACCACCATTGTACGGAAATAGGCCACAAGTTACATTTGAATTGATTGGATGGAATGATATGTAAGGCTAAACACGATTAGTCGGACTATAAATGCTATCTTTTGTTGTCAAGGGAGACGGAAGTAAGAGTACTTTTTTTCAAACGATTGGGTAGAGATGGCCTGATTGGTTAGGTCGGTTAATATAGTTAATTGATAGCGTTAGTTCGAGACCACGAGTTCAAATAAGCTTGATAAAGCAACAGTGCGTTGAAGCCAGCTCATATTTTTGCTAAATAAAAGCCTGGAACATAAGCAGATGGGAATTTGTGCCAGTATTTGTGCCAGAATTCATTGCTAGTCAACGTATCTGTGTTTATTTCCATGAATTGTGGTAGGCTGAAATATTTGATCTCTTTTTAATGAAAATTGAATGTACATTGATAATTTATGTCTGTATATATGTGCAGTTCAGTAGCGAACAAGAGGCAAGGCCTATAATATATATAGTGCTCCAACCTGAACAGAAGGTGTCGGAGAAAAGTAACACTACATGGAATTACCAGATAGTACACTGACACCTACCTTATGATATGGAAGGACTTATAGCTGAAAGTGCAGAGGCGTAGTAACCATTAAGGAGGTTAATACTGGAGTAAACTGCTTCAGAAGAAGATAGCAGTAAAAATAAAGCTCTGAACTCTGTGTTTGTGATGTATTGTGCTCAGTCTAGCCAGATAGTATAAATTAGTTCTGAAGTAGGAGGTACATCCTTCTTGTTTCAGGGACTGTGGTCCTAGTATTGAAGCCGCACCTGGTCTGAGCGTTTGCTGAATCCAGAGGCTGACAGCATACTCTTGGGTCCCTATAGTAACCAGTGAGGTGTCTTCAGAAACAGTGAATAGTCGAGCAGAGGAGTCCTTGCCTGCCGCCATCACGAAAGTTAAGCCCACTGTGGCCAAAAGAGCTCAACACTATGTACCCCTCGTAAATGACACTAACTTAATTAAAGAGGGGCAATTAATTGTTTTAATGTTCGGAACTGAGACCATCTCCAATACTAGTTCCAACATACACAAGCACATGCAGTCATGATGTCTAATAAGAATCTATCTTGAAGAACAAAACCAGTATTACCTCCTATTACCACATCACAACTCACACACATAGAATACTAATATTGTATGTCAATGCAAAGACCACATTTATATCTGTGTACATAATATTTGAAATTACATGTTATTATATTGCCTGGTTCACTGTGTAGTTGAATCAGGATCACTATTGTAGAGAAAATCAATACATATGTACATATCTGAAATTTATCATTGAATCTTTTAAGATAGTCTTCTAGAGTGTTGACTGTTTGTGAGTGTCACAGTATTGTCGAGTGTGGTGGAATAATTAAATTGTTTATCTGTTGTTGTTGTTGTGGTGACTTACACTTCATCATTTGCATAACCCTAGACATATAACGTTGCCAACACAATATTCCAGAATAATTCTGACTGAGATATAAATATGTGGCAGTAAGTAAGGTTATCTGTAAAACACTACACATATTAGATACAGATACCTTCACAGCTGATCTCAGTCAGTACACTAAGTCCCTATAAATATTTATATCATCCCACTTTACCACATATATTGGGGTCCGGTCCGGGATTTTGAATCTCTTACTAGTATAAATATTGGGGGTAATTCACTTCAGGGAATATAAAAAGTTAAAAGGTATCCTTGGGTGGAATTAAATAAGGTTGAGCTCTTGGTGCCTGTTTTGTTTATTGGATATATAATTACAGATTATATTGTTTAGTTAGATATTTTATTTAATTACCTGATATAAAATGGCGGACCTGGCCAAATTTCGATCTGCGGCTGTACAGACTGCAAAAGAGTTGGGATTAGATGGGCAAGTTATGATTACCTATGTCACTACTGAATGTGACAAATTTATTGAACGCGAAGAAAGAAGGTTTGAGGCCGAAAGAAGGTTAGAGGCTGAAAAAGAAATTAAGAGGTTGCAGATTGAGGCTGAGGCTAAGAGGTTGCAGACTGAGGCTGACAAAGAGGCTAAAGCATTGGAGGCAGAAAGAGAAGACAAGCGATTGGCTGCAGAAAGAGAAGAGAAGAAATTAGCTGCAGAAAGGCAAGAGAAGAGATTAGCTGCAGAAAGGGAAGCAGAAGATAAAAGATTACAAAGGGAACATGAGTTACGACTAAGGGAGTTGGAGTTTCAAGGCCATGCTCCTGAAAATGGTGCCAGTCCCTTTGCCTCTGATGCTACGGTTACTCAGGGAGCCTCAACCTCAGCTATGAACTTTCATTTAGATCATTTTGTTGAGAAAGACGATGATATTGAGAGCTATATAAATAGATACGAATTATTAGCTACCACATATGGGTTAGAGAGAGAAAGGTGGAGCTTAAAGTTATCTCAAGGACTTCGTGGGGCAGCTTATGAAGTTTTTGCCAAAATGCACAGAGATGATCAGGAAAATTATGACATGCTAAAGCAGGCTCTTTTGTTAAGATATGAGAAGAACGCAGAATTTTACAGAAAAAAATTTAGGAATGCTAAACTACTGTCAGGTGAAACCTATCACCAGTTCTCTGCACGGATAGAGACATACTTGGAGAAATGGACTTCTCTGGGGAAAACCCAAGATCTTAAGGAAATGATCCTTATAGAACAATTAAGAGAGTCCATGGCTCTAGACCTGAGAAAGTTTCTCATGGAACAAGGTGCAGAGAGACTGGGTGAGTTGCTAACTGTTGCAGAAAGGTATCAGGCGGCTCAAGCAGAAGTATCAGGTAATAAAAAGAAACAGGTGGTTAATTTTAGGGCACCACAGAACTTTAATAAATTTGATCATAGGGATCAAAACAAAGGTAAGCACCAATTTGATAGGCCACGGTATGACAATAAAAATAAAATCCCACAATTCGATGAAAGGAAATATGATGAAAGAAAATCTTTCAACCAAGGAAAAAGGTGGTGTAAGAATTGTAAGATGAACAATCATGACACTGACCGTTGCAGAAGGAACCCTATAGTTATGGCGACCCTTCAGGTCAGGTCCACCTCAAGAAAGGAGGAGGATATTATGTTAGATACCACTCCAGAAGAGATGAGGAAGGCACAGGTTGGGGATAAAACCCTCAAGCCTTGTTTCAGGAAATTGTCAACTTGTCATACAACTCCAGGCAAGGGAGATTTTTACATGAAAAACAGGTTGATGTATAGGAAGGCCGGAACTAGATCCCATGGTCACGGACAGCTGGTTCTTCCAAAAAGATACAGGGCAGAATTAATAAGGAGCCTACATGTGAAACCAGATGGGGACCATGAGAAAATTGGTACCATCATACAAAAGGTGGCTCACAATTATTATTGGCCCAAGGCAAGATGGGACATTGAGAATTTTGTAGAAAGGTGTAGCATAGCACATGAGGGAACACCCACAAGTGGGAACATTGATCAGGACCTGGACATGCCACGGGGCAAAATTAGGCCTGACAATAAAAGGAAATATAAATTTGAAAAAGTGGACCAAATGAAATGGGAAGCCCCTTTTCACGGACAAGCTTCACTTAACTGTTTTACAATGGCCACTATGCAGAGAGGGCAAAAAGATGTCTTACCCCAGGATAAGCCGAAAATCCCTCAATCGGACTTAAACAAACTGGAGGAAGTGGATGTAGAGAGGAAATCTCTCATCAAGAATTTTAAGTGGGGAGAAAGCCCCAAAAGAAAAATTGGTAGCGGTCGTTTTATGCATGATAATTCAGGGAAGAAAAATCATCACTATAGCGCTTCCAGTGGAAGAGACCATACCGGTGCATGGACAAATAGGTCCACACAATTGCAAGTCCATATGTAGCACTGTTACGAACGTGGACGGATGAAAAGGCAGAGGAAAATATTACATCCTCATACCAATATGTGAATGAGCTGACCACTCGTTTAAAAACTGGCTGGAAACTTGCCAATGAAAATTTGAAACTAGCCAGGAAGAAACATGCTGCTTATTATAACAGGAAAGCTAAAAACAGAGATTTGGCTGTGGGAGAGAAGGTACTGCTTCTTTTGCCCGGAAATCAGAATAAGTTACAAATTGGATGGCAAGGTCCATATACAGTTCTAGAGAAGGTGTCTAGAACCAATTATAAGATAGATAAGAAGGGGAAAGAAAAAATCTATCATGTGAATCTCCTGAAGAAATATTTGGAAAGAGAACATCAGGAAGAGACACACTTGCTAACCTTGTCCATTGCAATGGAGATGAAGAAGGAACCACTTTCATCATTTGAATATCCATTACACCCCTGTGAAACAGCGGCACAGGTGAAAATCAGTACACATTTAACGGAAAATCAGAAAGAGAGAGTGCAACAGGTTCTAGATAATCATACAGAGGTGTTAACAGACCGACCAGGGCATAGAAACTTATTGGAATATGATATGAAACTGATAGACCCCACACCTGTCTGTATGAAGCCTTATTCGATTCCTTTTGCTAAGGAGAAAGCTTTGAAGGAAGAGATAGACTATTTGTTGAAGGAAGGAATTATTTCACACAGTGAATCCTCGTATAGTTCCAGTGTTGTACTTTTAAGGAAACCCTCTGGAGAACATAGACTATGTATAGATTACAGGAGACTGAATGCTATTACAGAAGGACAGGTGGATCCATTGCCGGATACAAATCAGTTGTTTGCCAGACTAAATAAAGCTAAGTATTTCTCAAAAGTGGATTTGAGTAAAGGATACTATCAAATTCCAGTAAAGCCTGAGGTTAGACCATATCTAGCTTTTAGTACCTCAGAAGGACACTATGAGTTTAACAGATTGCCATTTGGATTGAAGAATGCACCTAGTGTATTCTCTAGAATGATGAGAAAATTATTGGACCCTCTGAATAACCCATGCATTACAAATTTCATGGATGATATCCTTATAGCAACAGAAACATTTGAGGAACACATTGACTCTCTGAACATGCTGTTTAATCGACTTAGGGAAGCGAATTTAACAGCCCGACCAACCAAATGTTGCGTTGGATGTAAAGAATTTGAATTTTTGGGACACACAGTTTATCAGGGAAACATGACCCCTGACCCAAAAAATTTAGAGAAACTAAAGAAAGCCCCGAGGCCACAAACCAAGAAAGACGTGAAATCCTTTGTCTCATTATGTGGTTTCTACCAAAAGTATATCAAAAACTTTAATTCCATATGTGCACCGTTAACGGAGTTGACACGTAAAGGACACCCAGATCGAATTACATGGACACCACAATGTGAAATGGCTTACCAAGAATTGAAGGAAAAGCTCACAAGTAAACCTATTTTGAAACTACCTGACTTAAGTCAGGAATTTGTAGTAAGGACTGATGCCAGTAATATTGGGTTAGGTGCAACTCTGCTACAGAAATCAGATGCATTGGATGGGGAACTAAGCCCAGTGGCATATGCTAGCAACAAGTTGAATAAAGCTGAAACCAATTACTCAACTAGCGAAAAAGAATGTCTTGCAGTAATATGGGCGATAAAGAAATTCAATATTTATCTGTATGGGAAGGCATTTAAGTTGCAAACGGATCACAAACCTTTGTCGTTTCTGGCACAGGCTAGGCATGAGAACTCTCGTTTACTCCGTTGGTCTTTATTGATCCAGCCCTATGAGTTTTGCATAGAGTATATAAGTGGAAAAAACAAATCTGGGAGCGGATTTTTTAAGCCGCCATCCGTGTGATGAGAATCACCGTAAGCCCCAGAAATAATAATAAATTTCTCTATGTGTATATAGAATTATAGACTGACATATAACGTCTGTTTTAAGAGGGGAGGATTTGTCGTGAGAAATTCTAATCCACATATATAAATTAAAAGTAAATGTAAAGCCTAACAAATAAATTCTATAAAAGGAAGAAGAATGGTAAAGAACAGTGCTGTCACAATGACAGTACTCGAAATCCCCTTTGTTTTATGCTTCGTCTGCAAATTGTAACGTTTCCACGTTAAATATAAGCCACTGCATAAATACAAGCGTTTCCACAACACATTAAAACGGGTATTGCATTTCTAAGAAAAACATTGAGAGGCACACTGCGTAATGACCTAAATTAATCCTAACATTAATTATACTACGTTACCAAAACGAACGAACAGATGGACTCAGATAGAAAGAAGGGAGGGCTGAAGGCAGCAACACAAGCAACACTAAACATGCGTCTCGCTATATTAATGCCACCCCTAACACGCGTGTAAGGCCACATGCACTAATTTCATTTCAGACGGACAGTGATAAAAACACTACCCTTCCCAGAGTTAGGTTTTAAAACCTGAAAAACGCTTATTGGGGAAACCTGACATTCTACTGTTTTATGTCCGAAATCCTGACATTAGTCTGACAGTACAGCAGGACAGGTGGCGGTTCTAACATAAAAAATAAAAAAAACAACTACACGACTATCCTAGAAAATACATATTTTGAACGCAGCCACTTAGCTCCATTAAACTTATATATTTGGATTCCTTAAGACTTGCTAACAAAGAATATGTTAAGTGTTACGCAAATAGTCCAGGAATTAATAAATTATAGGCAAAAGAAAATAGTGAGGGTGTCAGACAGCCCCAAAACATCAGAATCGCTCAGTGAAAGAATTTTAAACCACCATTGTACGGAAATAGGCCACAAGTTACATTTGAATTGATTGGATGGAATGATATGTAAGGCTAAACACGATTAGTCGGACTATAAATGCTATCTTTTGTTGTCAAGGGAGACGGAAGTAAGAGTACTTTTTTTCAAACGATTGGGTAGAGATGGCCTGATTGGTTAGGTCGGTTAATATAGTTAATTGATAGCGTTAGTTCGAGACCACTAGTTCAAATAAGCTTGATAAAGCAACAGTGCGTTGAAGTCAGCTCATATTTTTGCTAAATAAAAGCCTGGAACATAAGCAGATGGGAATTTGTGCCAGTATTTGTGCCAGAATTCATTGCTAGTCAACGTATCTGTGTTTATTTCCATGAATTGTGGTAGGCTGAAATATTTGATCTCTTTTTAATGAAAATTGAATGTACATTGATAATTTATGTCTGTATATATGTGCAGTTCAGTAGCGAACAAGAGGCAAGGCCTATAATATATATAGTGCTCCAACCTGAACAGAAGGTGTCGGAGAAAAGTAACACTACATGGAATTACCAGATAGTACACTGACACCTACCTTATGATATGGAAGGACTTATAGCTGAAAGTGCAGAGGCGTAGTAACCATTAAGGAGGTTAATACTGGAGTAAACTGCTTCAGAAGAAGATAGCAGTAAAAATAAAGCTCTGAACTCTGTGTTTGTGATGTATTGTGCTCAGTCTAGCCAGATAGTATAAATTAGTTCTGAAGTAGGAGGTACATCCTTCTTGTTTCAGGGACTGTGGTCCTAGTATTGAAGCCGCACCTGGTCTGAGCGTTTGCTGAATCCAGAGGCTGACAGCATACTCTTGGGTCCCTATAGTAACCAGTGAGGTGTCTTCAGAAACAGTGAATAGTCGAGCAGAGGAGTCCTTGCCTGCCGCCATCACGAAAGTTAAGCCCACTGTGGCCAAAAGAGCTCAACACTATGTACCCCTCGTAAATGACACTAACTTAATTAAAGAGGGGCAATTAATTGTTTTAATGTTCGGAACTGAGACCATCTCCAATACTAGTTCCAACATACACAAGCACATGCAGTCATGATGTCTAATAAGAATCTATCTTGAAGAACAAAACCAGTATTACCTCCTATTACCACATCACAACTCACACACATAGAATACTAATATTGTATGTCAATGCAAAGACCACATTTATATCTGTGTACATAATATTTGAAATTACATGTTATTATATTGCCTGGTTCACTGTGTAGTTGAATCAGGATCACTATTGTAGAGAAAATCAATACATATGTACATATCTGAAATTTATCATTGAATCTTTTAAGATAGTCTTCTAGAGTGTTGACTGTTTGTGAGTGTCACAGTATTGTCAAGTGTGGTGGAATAATTAAATTGTTTATCTGTTGTTGTTGTGGTGACTTACACTTCATCATTTGCATAACCCTAGACATATAACGTTGCCAACACAATATTCCAGAATAATTCTGACTGAGATATAAATATGTGGCAGTAAGTAAGGTTATCTGTAAAACACTACACATATTAGATACAGATACCTTCACAGCTGATCTCAGTCAGTACACTAAGTCCCTATAAATATTTATATCATCCCACTTTACCACATATATTGGGGTCCGGTCCGGGATTTTGAATCTCTTACTAGTATAAATATTGGGGGTAATTCACTTCAGGGAATATAAAAAGTTAAAAGGTATCCTTGGGTGGAATTAAATAAGGTTGAGCTCTTGGTGCCTGTTTTGTTTATTGGATATATAATTACAGATTATATTGTTTAGTTAGATATTTTATTTAATTACCTGATATAAAATGGCGGACCTGGCCAAATTTCGATCTGCGGCTGTACAGACTGCAAAAGAGTTGGGATTAGATGGGCAAGTTATGATTACCTATGTCACTACTGAATGTGACAAATTTATTGAACGCGAAGAAAGAAGGTTTGAGGCCGAAAGAAGGTTAGAGGCTGAAAAAGAAATTAAGAGGTTGCAGATTGAGGCTGAGGCTAAGAGGTTGCAGATTGAGGCTGACAAAGAGGCTAAAGCATTGGAGGCAGAAAGAGAAGACAAGCGATTGGCTGCAGAAAGAGAAGAGAAGAAATTAGCTGCAGAAAGGCAAGAGAAGAGATTAGCTGCAGAAAGGGAAGCAGAAGATAAAAGATTACAAAGGGAACATGAGTTACGACTAAGGGAGTTGGAGTTTCAAGGCCATGCTCCTGAAAATGGTGCCAGTCCCTTTGCCTCTGATGCTACGGTTACTCAGGGAGCCTCAACCTCAGCTATGAACTTTCATTTAGATCATTTTGTTGAGAAAGACGATGATATTGAGAGCTATATAAATAGATACGAATTATTAGCTACCACATATGGGTTAGAGAGAGAAAGGTGGAGCTTAAAGTTATCTCAAGGACTTCGTGGGGCAGCTTATGAAGTTTTTGCCAAAATGCACAGAGATGATCAGGAAAATTATGACATGCTAAAGCAGGCTCTTTTGTTAAGATATGAGAAGAACGCAGAATTTTACAGAAAAAAATTTAGGAATGCAAAACTACTGTCAGGTGAAACCTATCACCAGTTCTCTGCACGGATAGAGACATACTTGGAGAAATGGACTTCTCTGGGGAAAACCCAAGATCTTAAGGAAATGATCCTTATAGAACAATTAAGAGAGTCCATGGCTCTAGACCTGAGAAAGTTTCTCATGGAACAAGGTGCAGAGAGACTGGGTGAGTTGCTAACTGTTGCAGAAAGGTATCAGGCGGCTCAAGCAGAAGTATCAGGTAATAAAAAGAAACAGGTGGTTAATTTTAGGGCACCACAGAACTTTAATAAATTTGATCATAGGGATCAAAACAAAGGTAAGCACCAATTTGATAGGCCACGGTATGACAATAAAAATAAAATCCCACAATTCGATGAAAGGAAATATGATGAAAGAAAATCTTTCAACCAAGGAAAAAGGTGGTGTAAGAATTGTAAGATGAACAATCATGACACTGACCGTTGCAGAAGGAACCCTATAGTTATGGCGACCCTTCAGGTCAGGTCCACCTCAAGAAAGGAGGAGGATATTATGTTAGATACCACTCCAGAAGAGATGAGGAAGGCACAGGCTGGGGATAAAACCCTCAAGCCTTGTTTCAGGAAATTGTCAACTTGTCATACAACTCCAGGCAAGGGAGATTTTTACATGAAAAACAAGTTGATGTATAGGAAGGCCGGAACTAGATCCCATGGTCACGGACAGCTGGTTCTTCCAAAAAGATACAGGGCAGAATTAATAAGGAGCCTACATGTGAAACCAGATGGGGACCATGAGAAAATTGGTACCATCATACAAAAGGTGGCTCACAATTATTATTGGCCCAAGGCAAGATGGGACATTGAGAATTTTGTAGAAAGGTGTAGCATAGCACATGAGGGAACACCCACAAGTGGGAACATTGATCAGGACCTGGACATGCCACGGGGCAAAATTAGGCCTGACAATAAAAGGAAATATAAATTTGAAAAAGTGGACCAAATGAAATGGGAAGCCCCTTTTCACGGACAAGCTTCACTTAACTGTTTTACAATGGCCACTATGCAGAGAGGGCAAAAAGATGCCTTACCCCAGGATAAGCCGAAAATCCCTCAATCGGACTTAAACAAACTGGAGGAAGTGGATGTAGAGAGGAAATCTCTCATCAAGAATTCTAAGTGGGGAGACAGCCCCAAAGAAAAAATTGGTAGCGGTCGATTTGTGCATGATAATTCAGGGAAGAAAAATCATCACTATAGCGCTTCCAGTGGAAGAGACCATACCGGTGCATGGACAAATAGGTCCACACAATTGCAAGTCCATATGTAGCACTGTTACGAACGTGGACGGATGAAAAGGCAGAGGAAAATATTACATCCTCATACCAATATGTGAATGAGCTGACCACTCGTTTAAAAACTGGCTGGAAACTTGCCAATGAAAATTTGAAACAAGCCAGGAAGAAACATGCTGCTTATTATAACAGGAAAGCTAAAAACAGAGATTTGGCTGTGGGAGAGAAGGTACTGCTTCTTTTGCCCGGAAATCAGAATAAGTTACAAATTGGATGGCAAGGTCCATATACAGTTCTAGAGAAGGTGTCTAGAACCAATTATAAGATAGATAAGAAGGGGAAAGAAAAAATCTATCATGTGAATCTCCTGAAGAAATATTTGGAAAGAGAACATCAGGAAGAGACACACTTGCTAACCTTGTCCATTGCAATGGAGATGAAGAAGGAACCACTTTCATCATTTGAATATCCATTACACCCCTGTGAGACAGCGGCACAGGTGAAAATCAGTACACATTTAACGGAAAATCAGAAAGAGAGAGTGCAACAGGTTCTAGATAATCATACAGAGGTGTTAACAGACCGACCGGGGCATACAAACTTATTGGAATATGATATGAAACTGATAGACCCCACACCTGTCTGTATGAAGCCTTATTCGATTCCTTTTGCTAAGGAGAAAGCTTTGAAGGAAGAGATAGACTATTTGTTGAAGGAAGGAATTATTTCACACAGTGAATCCTCGTATAGTTCCAGTGTTGTACTTTTAAGGAAACCCTCTGGAGAACATAGACTCTGTATAGATTACAGGAGACTGAATGCTATTACAGAAGGACAGGTGGATCCATTGCCGGATACAAATCAGTTGTTTGCCAGACTAAATAAAGCTAAGTATTTCTCAAAAGTGGATTTGAGTAAAGGATACTATCAAATTCCAGTAAAGCCTGAGGTTAGACCATATCTAGCTTTTAGTACCTCAGAAGGACACTATGAGTTTAACAGATTGCCATTTGGATTGAAGAATGCACCTAGTGTATTCTCTAGAATGATGAGAAAATTATTGGACCCTCTGAATAACCCATGCATTACAAATTTCATGGATGATATCCTTATAGCAACAGAAACATTTGAGGAACACATTGACTCTCTGAACATGCTGTTTAATCGACTTAGGGAAGCGAATTTAACAGCCCGACCAACCAAATGTTGCGTTGGATGTAAAGAATTTGAATTTTTGGGACACACAGTTTATCAGGGAAACATGACCCCTGACCCAAAAAATTTAGAGAAACTAAAGAAAGCCCCGAGGCCACAAACCAAGAAAGACGTGAGATCCTTTGTCTCATTATGTGGTTTCTACCAAAAGTATATCAAAAACTTTAATTCCATATGTGCACCGTTAACGGAGTTGACACGTAAAGGACACCCAGATCGAATTACATGGACACCACAATGTGAAATGGCTTACCAAGAATTGAAGGAAAAGCTCACAAGTAAACCTATTTTGAAACTACCTGACTTAAGTCAGGAATTTGTAGTAAGGACTGATGCCAGTAATATTGGGTTAGGTGCAACTCTGCTACAGAAATCAGATGCATTGGATGGGGAACTAAGCCCAGTGGCATATGCTAGCAGAAAGTTGAATAAAGCTGAAACCAACTACTCAACTAGCGAAAAAGAATGTCTTGCAGTAATATGGGCGATAAAGAAATTCAATATTTATCTGTATGGGAAGGCATTTAAGTTGCAAACGGATCACAAACCTTTGTCGTTTCTGGCACAGGCTAGGCATGAGAACTCTCGTTTACTCCGTTGGTCTTTATTGATCCAGCCCTATGAGTTTTGCATAGAGTATATAAGTGGAAAAACAAATCTGGGAGCGGATTTTTTAAGCCGCCATCCGTGTGATGAGAATCACCGTAAGCCCCAGAAATAATAATAAATTTCTCTATGTGTATATAGAATTATAGACTGACATATAACGTCTGTTTTAAGAGGGGAGGATTTGTTGTGAGAAATTCTAATCCACATATATAAATTAAAAGTAAATGTAAAGCCTAACAAATAAATTCTATAAAAGGAAGAAGAATGGTAAAGAACAGTGCTGTCACAATGACAGTACTCGAAATCCCCTTTGTTTTATGCTTCGTCTGCAAATTGTAACGTTTCCACGTTAAATATAAGCCACTGCATAAATACAAGCGTTTCCACAACACATTAAAACGGGTATTGCATTTCTAAGAAAAACATTGAGAGGCACACTGCGTAATGACCTAAATTAATCCTAACATTAATTATACTACGTTACCAAAACGAACGAACAGATGGACTCAGATAGAAAGAAGGGAGGGCTGAAGGCAGCAACACAAGCAACACTAAACACGCGTCTCGCTATATTAATGCCACCCCTAACACGCGTGTAAGGCCACATGCACTAACTTTATTTCAGACGGACAGTGATAAAAACACTACCCTTCCCAGAGTTAGGTTTTAAAACCTGAAAAACGCTTATTGGGGAAACCTGACATTCTACTGTTTTATGTCCGAAATCCTGACATTAGTCTGACAGTACAGCAGGACAGGTGGCGGTTCTAACATAAAAAATAAAAAAACAACTACACGACTATCCTACAAAATACATATTTTGAACGCAGCCACTTAGCTCCATTAAACTTATATATTTGGATTCCTTAAGACTTGCTAACAAAGAATATGTTAAGTGTTACGCAAATAGTCCAGGAATTAATAAATTATAGGCAAAAGAAAATAGTGAGGGTGTCAGACAGCCCCAAAACATCAGAATCGCTCAGTGAAAGAATTTTAAACCACCATTGTACGGAAATAGGCCACAAGTTACATTTGAATTGATTGGATGGAATGATATGTAAGGCTAAACACGATTAGTCGGACTATAAATGCTATCTTTTGTTGTCAAGGGAGACGGAAGTAAGAGTACTTTTTTTCAAACGATTGGGTAGAGATGGCCTGATTGGTTAGGTCGGTTAATATAGTTAATTGATAGCGTTAGTTCGAGACCACGAGTTCAAATAAGCTTGATAAAGCAACAGTGCGTTGAAGCCAGCTCATATTTTTGCTAAATAAAAGCCTGGAACATAAGCAGATGGGAATTTGTGCCAGTATTTGTGCCAGAATTCATTGCTAGTCAACGTATCTGTGTTTATTTCCATGAATTGTGGTAGGCTGAAATATTTGATCTCTTTTTAATGAAAATTGAATGTACATTGATAATTTATGTCTGTATATATGTGCAGTTCAGTAGCGAACAAGAGGCAAGGCCTATAATATATATAGTGCTCCAACCTGAACAGAAGGTGTCGGAGAAAAGTAACACTACATGGAATTACCAGATAGTACACTGACACCTACCTTATGATATGGAAGGACTTATAGCTGAAAGTGCAGAGGCGTAGTAACCATTAAGGAGGTTAATACTGGAGTAAACTGCTTCAGAAGAAGATAGCAGTAAAAATAAAGCTCTGAACTCTGTGTTTGTGATGTATTGTGCTCAGTCTAGCCAGATAGTATAAATTAGTTCTGAAGTAGGAGGTACATCCTTCTTGTTTCAGGGACTGTGGTCCTAGTATTGAAGCCGCACCTGGTCTGAGCGTTTGCTGAATCCAGAGGCTGACAGCATACTCTTGGGTCCCTATAGTAACCAGTGAGGTGTCTTCAGAAACAGTGAATAGTCGAGCAGAGGAGTCCTTGCCTGCCGCCATCACGAAAGTTAAGCCCACTGTGGCCAAAAGAGCTCAACACTATGTACCCCTCGTAAATGACACTAACTTAATTAAAGAGGGGCAATTAATTGTTTTAATGTTCGGAACTGAGACCATCTCCAATACTAGTTCCAACATACACAAGCACATGCAGTCATGATGTCTAATAAGAATCTATCTTGAAGAACAAAACCAGTATTACCTCCTATTACCACATCACAACTCACACACATAGAATACTAATATTGTATGTCAATGCAAAGACCACATTTATATCTGTGTACATAATATTTGAAATTACATGTTATTATATTGCCTGGTTCACTGTGTAGTTGAATCAGGATCACTATTGTAGAGAAAATCAATACATATGTACATATCTGAAATTTATCATTGAATCTTTTAAGATAGTCTTCTAGAGTGTTGACTGTTTGTGAGTGTCACAGTATTGTCGAGTGTGGTGGAATAATTAAATTGTTTATCTGTTGTTGTTGTGGTGACTTACACTTCATCATTTGCATAACCCTAGACATATAACGTTGCCAACACAATATTCCAGAATAATTCTGACTGAGATATAAATATGTGGCAGTAAGTAAGGTTATCTGTAAAACACTACACATATTAGATACAGATACCTTCACAGCTGATCTCAGTCAGTACACTAAGTCCCTATAAATATTTATATCATCCCACTTTACCACACTTTTGGATGTCTTGTATTAACTATAAATTGTTTGCCCAATTTGGTTAAATAAGCCAAGAAAATGAATCACGCGACCCACTATAGGATACCTTTCTACGTTTTTTTTTTCACTTTCACTGCTATCTAGGCGTCAGTTATGACAAAATGACAGCATCAAGCTGATGGGGATCATAACGAGTCAGTATAATAGCCAGAAACAGCAGCTGAGTGTGACCCGGTCGCTCCTGGTTCAGGGAAAGGGAAGTAAAACACCACAATGACATATTTGACACATGTAAGCAATCGATCTATTTTTCGGCAGCAATGGCGTCTGACAAGGTTTTTAAATGGCGTATTTCCGGTTAATCATCCAATACGGACGACCGAGAGAGAACAGGTCAGACAAAGTGCTGTTATCCGGAGTACCAGCTAATACACTGAGTTCGGCCTGTCACCTAGGACCGCTAATAAATGAGGACATACTGCCCATGCTTTGTGTAGCGGGCATCCCCTAACTCCGATATGACTTGTTGCCTAGTGTCACGAGGTCATGTTCCGTTGGAAATCCTAATGATCTGCTACAGACAGCTGGGACTATGTAAGTGAACAATGACGTTTGGACCTCTACGTCAATTAGACATCTTAGATTACATTACATCGACGAGAGACGTCTTTCCGTGCCGTGGTTGACATTTTCCCACAACGATTCTTTGACGCTGAGATGACAGAACTGATATAAACGATCTTCTCTATTAATTTAGAACAGACACGTAAGTGTCAGAGTGTGTTGGATAAATAGATTGTATGACTGTGTTGACTAAATAGATTGTATGACTGTGTTGACTAAATAATTTGTATGACTGTGTTGACTAAATAGATTGTATGATTGTGTTGAGTAAATAGATTGTATGATTGTGTTTACTGAATAGATCGTGTAATTGTGCTGACTAAATATATTGGTAATTTGGACTAAGCTGAAACTTGAAACTAGAGATCTTAATTTTTGGCTATTTACATTACAGTATGAACGGATTACATTTAATGTACATTGCATTACATCGTTATTCACATAGTAGTATGGATAAGCGCCAGTGGAACAAGAGATGGCCCGAGCCATTAGTTCTCATTGCGTAATATCTTCTTCTTCTTGGATCCGTAGCCCGTGACTGACAAAACTGCCAGCGGCCATCACGCCTAATGGCATCTTGTAGGGCAGCAACAACCTGTCCCCATTTTGCTCCGTCGGTGGCCATCCTTCATTTCGTGCCCCAACTCTGGTTCACGCTTTGCATCTCAGCCTCCACTGTTCTCCGCCAGGTTGTCTGTGGTCTGCATCTCTTTCGCCGTCCTTCTGGGGTCCATAGCATAGCAGTACTGGTGAAGGTGTCAGGGTCCGATCTGAATTGCGTAATATACACGGATTGAAAAGTAACGATAAGATCATCAAAGTAGAAGTGATGACAAGAACCAGACACTTAACGGTGGAACATGGCATGAGAAAAAAGCACTGCCGATGGATAGTTCACATAATGAGGAAACCTGCTGTAAACATTACCAGGGAGTCTTTGTTCATGAATCCCTAGGTTAAAGGAAGAGGAAGTAGATCGACAGGCACATGAAGAAGAGAACTAAAAATAGAAATAAAAATGATATGGAAGACATGAAAGACCTTAAGCTGATGGCACGTGACAGGAAGACTTGGCGTAAATTTGTTGAAAGCCTATGTACCGTAGAAAGCTGAAAGATAAAGAAAGAACGGATCATAATTCTCTTTTACCGTGTAGTTCCCATTGTGGTCTCTGACAAGGCAAAGCAAGGATTGGATTAAAAGCAACTAACAATGAGGTTGTGCATAAGACTAGCATCTTCATTATACAGTATATCACAAATTTCTACAGAAAACACGGCTGCGGAAGTGTGTGCTGGGACACAGGCTTCTTGCAAGGGTGCCAGCAGCAACTGTGGCTTCGTTCTTCATAAGAAACAACTGAGAAAAATAAATAAAAAAAAAAAAAGAAAGGAGAGGAGATGATGATGATGATAAACGGATCATATTTATATTATGGTGCCCAGGTCTGGCACCATAAATTCTCAGGTAGCCCGCTTTGCTGTCGACCGAGAATCATGTCACTGTAAGTTAATATGTTTGAACAAGCAAGTAAGCATTTTATTGTACTTATTCTGCTGCCTGTCCTGATGGTAAAGATAAAGGTCAAGGATCCCGTTACACGCCCACTGAGGCATATTGGGAGTATGGTGTTAGGCCCATATTGTCTCGACCATCGGCACACTAGGGGTGATGTGGTCAGCATCACGCCGGCCGCCTTAACCTTCCCAGAGTTGCTCTGGTATCCAATTCATGAGGCTGGGTCGACCCCGGAGCGGTTTGCGGTCTAAAAAATCCCACCTCAACTGGGGATCGAACCATGGACCACCGAGCTAGGAAGCCAGTGTGTCCAGATGACGGCACTAATCCTCCTGTGGTCATTTCAGTCCTTCTCCTTTCATTTCAACTTGATTGGATCTTTGTTGTCAAACTTATCATGACTTATTGTCAGTGGTCAATGCACTTTGAAAAAAAAACTAAAGACCTGCGTGCTCTTTTAATGGGTGTTCAATTTACCGCTCCCGGTGAAGTGCGCGTCTTCTCTGTTTTCAATCGATCAATCAATACCCTTTAGCTCCCCAAGGAGCATAGGCTTTCAACAAACACATGCCAAGTCTTCCTGTCCTGTGCCATCCGCTCAAGTTCTTTTCATGTTTTCCTCATCATTTTCACCTCTGTTTCCAGTTCTCTTCTCCATGTGTTTTTAGGTCTACCTCTGCCTCTCTTTCCCTGTGGATTCCAGAACTCTGTATTGTTTCGACAATATGGTGGCATTTATCATGTCATTGCACCATGATAAAAAAATTGAAAGTCTGCGTGTTCTTTTAATGAGTGTTAAGTTTAACTTTCACGGTACAATGCGCGTGTTTTCCGTATTTTCCCAACCGGGTCGCCGGACTTTGTGATCGTTCATTACCGGGTGTTTTACTAAGACAATTAGCAACACGTAGATACACAACATCTAAATATCACCATAACCAGACCCCTACCCAAAGTGTTTAAATCAAACAAAATTCTGTTAACAATTTAACATCAGCAGAAAAGAAGCGAGGTGAATAACTCGTACACAGATTCAAGTCTCACCAAGTCTTGCTCAAAGAAATGGTGTAACAATGATCATAACTTTATTCTTCCCCCTTAAGTTGAGTTAGAATGCCTTCATATTGAAACACTATAACTGAAACAGACCGCAAGGTCTTTTCTATTTGGACATGTGCCCTAATATAACCAACGGATTCTATGTGTAGGTTGAACCGGACGCGCCACGCCAAAACGAGGCAAAATTTTTATTTTAAAAAAAATCATATTGAAAAATATAAATTTGACTCCCACTTCTGGAATGATTATAGATCAGCATCATCATCATCATCATCATCAGTGGTCTGTACAGTAATGGTGTCTACAGCAATGGTCTCTACAGCAAAGGTCTCTACAGTAATGGTCTCTACAGCAATGGTCTCTACAGCAATGGTCTCTACAGCAATGGTCTCTACAGCAATGGTCTCTACAGCAATGATCTCTACAGCAATGGTCTCTACAGCAAAGGTCTCTACAGTAATGGTCTCTACAGCAATGGTCTCTACAGCAAAGGTCTCTACAGCAATGGTCTCTACAGCAATGGTCTCTACAGCAATGGTCTCTACAGCAATGGTCTCTACAGCAAAGGTCTCTACAGCAATGGTCTCTACAGCAATGGTCTCTACAGCAATGGTCTCTACAGCAATGGTCTCTACAGCAGTAGTCTCTACAGCAGTGGTCTCTACAGCAATGGTCTCTACAGCAATGGTCTCTACAGCAGTGGTCTCTACAGCAGTGGTCTCTACAGCAGTGGTCACTACAGCAGTGGTCTCTACAGCAATGGTCTCTACAGCAGTGGTCTCTACAGCAATGGTCTCTACAGCAATGGTCTCTACAGCAATGGTCTCTACAGCAGTGGTCTCTACAGCAATGGTCTCTACAGCAATGGTCTCTACAGCAATGGTCTCTACAGCAATGGTCTCTACAGCAGTGGTCTCTACAGCAGTAGTCTCTACAGCAGTGGTCTCTACAGCAGTGATCTCTACAGCAATGGTCTCTACAGCAATGGTCTCTACAGCAAAGGTCTCTACAGCAGTAGTCTCTACAGCAATGGTCTCTACAGCAGTGGTCTCTACAGCAATGGTCTCTACAGCAATGGTCTCTACAGCAGTGGTCTCTACAGCAGTAGTCTCTACAGCAGTGGTCTCTACAGCAGTGGTCTCTACAGCAGTGGTCTCTACAGCAGTAGTCTCTACAGCAGTGGTCTCTACAGCAGTGGTCTCTACAGCAATGATCTCTACAGCAATGGTCTCTACAACAGTGGTCTCTACAGCAGTGGTCTCTACAGCAGTGGTCTCTACAGCAATGGTCTCTACAGCAGTGGTCTCTACAGCAGTGGTCTCTACAGCAGTGGTCTCTACAGCAGTGGTCTCTACAGCAATTCTTGTTACACGAGTCAGTTTCCAGACCCATGTATAACCTTGAATTAGTCTCCTTGTACAGAATTGCCAGAGGGAGTAATAATCCCATTCAGGCCGGGATCTAGGCATAAGCTAAACACGCTACAGTTTAGGGCCTCACAGTCTGGAGGGGCCTCTCTAACAGCGGAGTAGCGAGATTGGGGGCAGGGGGAAGGGGACTTAGCGGAACACAAAGTTATAGAAATAGTTACAGTAGGAGTAAGTCTAACGTTTTAATTTCTCTGGGAACAAATTTGAAGTATTTACTAAATAGCAACAACGTAATCGAATGTAAATTAGTTACTTAGTCATCATCATTATCATGACCTTTCAACTCGCATATCCTTTGTGACATGTCTTTCTGTCCTGTGCTTTTGCCATCAGCTCAAGGTCTTTCCATATCTTCTTCATCCCCCCCCCCCTTCCTTTCTGCCTCCAGTTCTCTTCCCCATGTATTCCCTAGTCTTCCTGTGACTCTCTTACCCTAGGGATTCCAGAACAAGGACTGCCTGGTAAATCTATCAGCAGGTTTGCTCAGTGGTGTGTGTCCTATCTATCTCCAGCGTTTTCTTCTCATGTTTGGTTTTTCTGGCACTTGTCTGGTTCGTGTCATCAGTTCCACATGAGTGGTCGTGTCATACAATCCTTCTATTTTTAGGCAAGCACTCATTTATGAGAGTGTCCGTGCTTATAGCTCAGGAATCTCACGGCGAAGGTAGCGGGGTTGAAAACATGGTGGCGACCACGCTACAGTCTATCAGTAGTAAATGGATACCTGACTCTACTCTTCGGTCAGGAAACGCAAGGGCAGCGAGGAGGGGAAACATAATTTATGCAAACAGCGACTGTGACTCTTTAATCTTATGTGACGTTACATTCATTCCCTCTCCCATCGTCACACAACGTCACAAAATTTTGACTTCCCGCCCCCCTCCCCTTTTTACTGCGTGACGTCATATGTGGAAGACCCCTAATAAATGTCTTGAAACCGAAAAATTAAAGGCAAATTTTTTAAAGCTCTAATGGAGCAACCCCTCAGCCCACCTCGCGTGGATTTGTTATGCATCTTGGCGGCACTCTTGCTAAGTTCAGTTGTTACACGGCCTTATTCTCTGTTTCCAATTGCCTAATAGGGCCTCCACGGCCTCCTTTAGCTTAGGGCCCCACCATGTTTACATCCAGCCCTCGGCCTATTCTTCCTTTGCCTCAAAAGCAGCCCCTGGTAAGAACAACTACGGTAAAATATCAGCACTTACATGCCCTTAGCCGCAGTCCCTTATTGGCATTTACCTATTAATTTCCGTGCAGGAGTAACGCAGTTTAACCAGGATCACGTAGGCCTTCGGATATCTCCTGGCTGCTTTTATTTCCTCATTACATCGCGTGCACAAAATGGTTGAGCTCAACGTTCAATTAAGTGCACACGATGAAGGATTATCCGTAAACATGTGTATTGTATGACTAGATCGCTTGCGTTATTATGATTTTAATTTAGAAAACATGGACTGGATGTCAAAAGCAGGTTTAGCGTTTCAGGGAAAGGTTTTTCTACCTGACGTTTTATCGCTTTTGATTACAAAGGGATGGAACGTGTTGTTATGGATATCTGTGGATAAACATTCACAAATGACTCTTAATTATCCAGCTTCTTTTTAATTTATCACAGTTCCCCCTGGAGCTCTCAGCACCAACACATTTTCTACCCTCTCTTCTGCTTCTTCTTCTTCTTCCTCTTCTTCTTCTTCCAATTCATCTTGTTCTTGTTCTTCCTCTTCTTCTTCTTCTTCTTCTTCTTCTTCCTCTTCTTCTTCTTGTTCTTCTTCTTTTTCTGCTTCTACTCCTCCTACTTCTCCTCCCCTTCTTCTCTTTCTGCTCAGTGCCGTCAAGGCATGGGTACACTGGGCAGTGCCCAGGGGCCCCACAAATTCTAGGGGCCCCATGCTGGGGATGCTGCCATATTGTTCATAAGACATCATTTTTATTCCCGTGGGTGGGTAGGGCTGGTAGGGGCCCAGTGCATTGCTTTGCCCAGGGCCTACAATGCTGTTAAGACGGCCCTGCTCCTGCTCCACTTTCTCATCCTTATTCTTCAACTTCTCCTCTTCCTCCTCTTTCCTCTTCTTCTTCGTTTGCTCTCAAACAACCACGTATATGTCTCTTATAAAGCTGAAGGTCCGCCTCAGGCTTCTCTCATTACCATACAGTTTCTCCATCAACTGGATTGGAGAATCACTCAGTCGGGATGCATGTGTTTTTTTATGCATTGTTAACGCAGAACCGTGTCATCTCCATTTTCTTTTTTTTTTTTTTATATTTTCATAAACGATGTTGGTGTCTCGGTAAAGGAGTGGTTAAAATGTCCTCCTTTTTTCATGCGAGGAACCGCGGTTTGCGTTGATCAAGAAACCCAGCTGCTACAGACCTAGCAAGTCGGCGGTATGAAGGGGCTAAATTACATGGACTGTGTCTCCCAACTATGCCGAAATCTACACGTGCTAGATACTTTAATTTTAATTTAAAATAAATCAATTATTTATTGGTCATGAAGGCGCATAGACCTTCACAGACCCACGCCACGTCCTCCTGTGCCCAATCCACCTTCCCCCTCCCATGTCTTCCTCATCATTTACACGTCTGTCTCTAGATATCTTTTCCGTGAGTGTATTTAGGGAGGAAATATATGTTTCTTGGAGATCCATCACTTGACTGTCACGGATTGCCTCCCCTTAGCTCTGCAGTAGTGGTCCACCATTAGCCAACACTCAAGCGTAAATATTATGGGTCTTCAAAGGTGTCTACCTTCGCACAAGATTACTCTTGGCAGAGTTGTAGAGTGAAGGATAATGAAGCTTCTATCTCAAAATGATATTATCCACTTTAGGCACATGTGATGTAATCATCACTTATCACTGCTCCATTCGGACTCTGGGGTCACCTCTGCTGTCGGCTTTCTGTACGACTAGCAGGAAGCAGTTACCAACTCTTGCTGTAGTGGTATATGAATATTCTATTTTCATATGTTAAGGTTGCCAGCTGTCGTGAAATATTCTAATCCCCATATATAAATTAAAACGTAAATGTAAAGCCTAACAAATAACTTCAATAAAAGGAAAGAAGAATGGTAAAGAACAGTGCTGTCACAATGACTGTACTCGAAATCCCCCTTGTTTTCTACTTAGTCTGCAAATTGTAACGTTTCACGTTGATAGTAAAAGCCTACTGCATCATTACACGCTTGCTTCAATAAAACGTGTACTGCCTTTCTAAGAAAAACCTTGAGATACGCAAGCTGATTAATGACCTAAATTAATACTAGCATTAATTACACTACGTTACCATAAACGAAAGACAGATGGACTAAAGATAGAAAGAAGGGAGGGCTGAAAGCAGGGACACATGCAACACTAAACACGCGTCGCGCGATACACAATTGCTGCCATCACGCGTGTAAGGCCACATGCACTAGTTTTTTTTCAAATCGACAGTGATAAAAAACACTACCCATACCAGAGTTAGGTTTTAAAAACTTACAAAATTCTTATTAGGAAATATGACATTATACTGGTTTACGTTTGAAAACATGACAGTACCCAGACACCCTAAAGTTTGGAAGTGAGGAGGTAGTAACAGCACGACTATCCTAGAAGAAAATGCATATTGGCTCCATTAAATATATATTATTTTGGGTTCCTTAGGACTTGCTGACAAATAATATGTTAAAACGTTACGCAAATAGTCTAGGAATTAACAAATTATAGCCAAAAGAAAATAGTGAGGGTGTCAGACAAACACCAAATTAAGAATAGCTCAGTGGCAGAATTTCACCCCACCATTGTACGGGAAACACACTGACATGTTTCCACCTATTTGAGTGGCGAAAAATAAATTTCAGTCTAAACACGATTAGTCGGACTATAAAATATTACTTCTTTGTTGTTAGGGGAAACGTGAGAAGGGTAATATTTTTTGAAAAGTAGGTAAACATGGCATGATTGGTTAGAGCTGCCAATATACTCAATTCAGGGCGTCTGTTCCGGGCCACATCTTGTAATAAACCTACTAAGAAACAGTGCGTTGAGCACCAGTGCATATTGTTATAAATAAAAGCCTGGGACATCGGCAGATCGAAGTTGTGCTATATTCATTGCCATTCAACGTCACTGTGTAATATTTCCATGAATTGTGGTAAGCTTGAAAGGTTTGATATCTTTTTAATGAAAATTGAATGTAAATTGATAAATTATGTCTGTATATATGTGTGGTTCAGTAGCGAACTTGAGGTAAAGCCTATATAATGCTCCAGCCTGAACAGAAGGTGTCGGAGGAAAGTGAAACTAAATGGAATTGCCAAACAGTACACTGACACCTATATTATTGACTAGAAAGAAATAATGCTGGAATTGCAGAGGCGTGGTAACCATTAGGGAGGAAAATACTGGTGAAAATTGTTTTAGATGAAGATAGCAGTTGGCCTACCGCTCTGAACTCAGTGTTTGTTATGTATTGTGCTCAGTGTAGAAATAGCGTATAGATTAGTTCTGAAGTAGGAGGTACAACCTTCTTGTTTCAGGGACTGTGGTCCTAAAGCTATTGAGCAGTACCTGGTCAGAGCTTTGCTGAATCCAGAGGCGGACAGCATACTCCTTGGTCCATATAGCAAACAGTGAGGTGTCTCCAGAACACAGGGGAGCAATCGAGCAGAGGAGTCTTTTCCTGCCGCCACCACGAAAGTTAAGCCTATGTGGCCAGCGGAGCTCAACATTATGTATACCCCCTTAAACTGACATTGTATTAAAATAAGAGGGGAAATTAATTGTTTTAATGAACGGAACTGAGAACATCTCCAATACTAGTTCCAACAGAAATAACACTTGAAGTCATGATGACAAATACCAACATAGCTTGAAAAAACAATACCAGTATTACCTCATATTACTACTACACAACTGACACACATATGATAAAATTAATAAAATATGTCACTACAAGATTCATATTGATAAATTCTATATATATATATATAACTTATAATTGAAATTGATTGTGATTCCTGGTTCACTTTGTATTTGAATCAGGACACATATATATTAATGAAAAGTAATTAATACATATTGATACTTGAAAATTTACCAGTGACTCGTTTAAGATAGTCTCATAGAATGTTCCATGTATGTGAGTGTCACAGTGTTGTCAAGTGTGGTGGAATAAATTAAATTGTTTATCTGTCTGTTGTTGTTGTGACTTACACTTCATCATATACATACCCTAACGTAGTCATCACAATATTCCAGAATAATTCCGACTGAGGTATACATATGTGGCAGCAAGTAAGGTTATCTGTAAAACACTACACCTATTAGATACAGATACCTTCACAGCTGATCTCAGTCAGTACACTAAGTCCCCTATAGATATTTATAAAATCCCACTTTACCACACCAGCCTCATATATAACCACTTAGCAAGAAAAACTTGTCAAATTCACATGGTAAAATAAATGTTTACACTTACCCCAAAGTACCTTTTGCACAGTTAGAATGGACACAGCACGTTGATGCTTTCGAATCACTTGGTTTGGAAAATTTTAGTATTCCTCTAATGACGGGTGATCTGATTCCTTAGGTCTCCAGTCTTTGTATTTAAAAATGCGGGTTTACATTTAAGTTTCAAAGTTGCCCAAATACTCTGCCCTGGTCCTTTAAGTTTCCATTCTTTATATTTAAAAATGCGGGTTTACTTTTAAGTTTCAAAGTTGCCCAAATACTTCGATCTGTCACTTATAATTTTGGAATCCTTTGTCCGATCCTTCTCTCTGGCGAATTTCTAGCTTGACGTGGCGATGCAGTCTGATTTGTGACTCTGATTTCACTAGATTATATTTGCATTTCTCAGTTCAAATCCTAGATTGTACTTCCGACGAATTTGCCAATGAAAGTCAAAGTCTATTCCGGCTCTCAAATTAAGTCAATGGTAAGCTCTTTAGAACTACATGGGTCGGGGTGTTAAATCATAAAATTCCTCGCGTGTTTTAAAATATCAAATTTTAAAATTTCAACGCGTGACCTCTTTCTAATAAGGCCGTAATACTTCTGATTGCATCTTTATGCAAACTCACAAACAAATCTGTAAAATTATTTCCTGTCTAGATGCTTTCCCATTATATTTTCCCCTCAGACAGATTATCGGTAATATAGATACAAAGATGGACCAGCGGAAACGATTATCTAATTATCACCTGTGTCTTCGCACACCCCAGACGGCTTTTGTCAGACAGGCAGACCGCGAACACAGGTGGTCACTTGCCTGTTTGTCGCTGGCCCCGGTAATAAGTTACGTCAAAGTCGCTATTCCTCTTCACGTTTACTGTATGCATCAAAGGTGGCTAGACACCTTAGGTAATAAACGTATTATCCGATGACCTGGCTAATTAGCCTGGTATTAATACGATTCACGTGGCGAAACGTAAACAAGTCTGGGAGCGGCTAGAGCAGAATGTAGATGCATAATATATGTCACGGAATAGGGCGATTGGTGAAGAAATGAAGAAAAGAAGTGATACTGCCGGAGAGGACGAAAGTTATGAAAAATGCACAACTGATTCGTCACATATACTCAGCTTTAAATGGGCGCTTGACTCTTCTCTTGAGTTAAGGAAGGCAAAGATAGCGCCGAAGGGAGCTGGCCAACCAACGTCATAAAAAGCTGATATCTACTATAATGAAGTCTCTACAACTTTATTCCCCTGCAGCAGTATCTGCTATTGTACTACCTTTACTTCCTACATCAACTTAACTACATCAACTTAACTACATCAACTTAACTTAACTACATCAACTTAACTTAACTACATCAACTTAACTTAACTACATCAACTTAACTTAACTACATCAACTTAACTTAACCATATTAAATTCTGCTATTAAATTAAGGAAGGCAGAGCGGTCATGAACTGATCACACCCCCACATCAAAAAGCCGAGACCCAGTATAATTAAGTCCCTAAAACGTCACTCCTCTACGGTTGTATCCGCTCTGAGATTATCTTTATCTTTTACATCAACACATTTTAGTCATATTCAATTAACATTATAACAAGCAAGCAGTTCTGGCACCGCCGCGGTATACAAGATTCGAGATTAGGGGAATAAAGCACAATTTCTAAAAATAGATTCTCCTTGAGCCATTTCCCTGTATTTACAAGTGCCTGGAATTTGGTTACAAGAATAAATGACATAGATGTCACTTTCAAGCAATAAACACAACAAACAAACATATCAGTTTATCTTTAACCTTTATCCCGGGATCAAATATAATACAGATCCCATCAGGATGGTTGAGTTCAACAGGTGCATGGAGTTCTTGATAATTTGCGTGTGCGTGTCGACTTCTAATTGTGCCACGAATGTACGACTGGCTAAGCGGTTAGAGCTATTTTTTGTCGCGGTGAAGTTGTTGTACTCCGGGATCGAACCCTGATAGAATCACGCTACAGTCTACCCAGCTGTAACTGGGTACTTGACTCTGCTTTTGAGTTTGGGAAGGTAAAAGGCAGCGAGGAAGGGTACTTCCTCATACAAAAACTGGACCTTTTATCGTGAAGTCTCTAACACTTCACTCCTCTATAGCCGTATCTACTATGAGACTACCTTTACCTTTTTTTTTAAATGGTGCCATCCTGGCTGTCTTAGTCGATCATGTCTCTGCCAACTTCCTGTTTATTAACTGTGTTGCTGACTTCTTACCATGCCACGATTGCAGACTGTCTAGTATTTTCTTTGTGACTACTTTTTCCAGCAATCTTTCCTATTGTCACAAAGTGTTTCAGTTTTCTTATGATAACCTGCCCGGAAAAAGTGGGCTGGCATCTTCATATTTGCGTAATAAGCTTCCACTATACATGGCAACTTTCAAGGCTTACTTAATTCATAATTAATTTTTTTACAAGTGTTCCGTGGTGTTCTGTAAATTCTTATTTAAAACGAAATCTCTGTGGATTCCATAGATATTTTGTGCGCGTTTAATGATTGTCTATGACTCGCTCTATGCCGCCGACCGAGCAAAGTGGAATCAATTTGATGTTGCCCTACAAGACGCCACCAGGCGTAATGGCCACTGACTGCTTTGACGGTCGGCGGCTAAGGATCAAAGAAGAAGAAGATGACTCGCTTCCGCATAATTCAAGAGTGTCAGTTTAATGTGGTGATGCATTCTGGAGAAGCTAGAAAATGAAATAAGGAAATTCTCAGCAAAAACAGAAGAAAATCGTCAAATGTGCTGCGAAATTCAAAAGGTAACATTTTATCGTAAACATGCAGTGCGCGTGACATTACAGTAAACTGTCTTTGCCACACAAAAAAAAAAATAAAATAAAAAAAAATTGAAAATAGACAAATAAAAATGTTTGGTCTATTTGGATTCGATTTCCTGTCACTTTGACTACTAGACGGACTATACTTTCTTTCAACCTCGCATCCAAGCAGACGATATTTTCGTTGAGCGATAATGTCGCACTCACCAGGTAAAGGCAGAAAAAATGTCCACAATTCCATTTCCAAGTGGAAATTTTGCCGTTTTTTATTAATTTTTTTTTTCTGTCTGAATTCAGCGCTAATATTATCGCTGTGCCAGTTTTCAGCTTCCTGGATTACCAAGAAGTAGGTGAACATTTCGAGACACACGTACATACAGATGGAGACCAACTTTCTCATATATATAAATACTAGTGTAAAAGCCCGTCATAAGACGGGAATTAAATTCAAAAGCACCAATACCTAACGGCAATTTTACTTATTCAAAAGTATTTTTTTTTAAACCACTGTGCATTACCAGTTCTTTAAATATTTTTGCGCACACCGTCATTTGCGCACTTTTCTTTATCGAGTGTTACTACTTTCGGGAGAGTACATATAAGAGAAACAATTCAATTAATGTCTAACTTTCAACCAAAGTTGCATCCCTTAGCGTTAGTGACAGAAAAAGCTGGAATTTTAAATATATTGATGATTATATATATATATATATATATATATATATATATATATATATATATATATATATATATATATATATATATATATATATAGGGGTATATATATATATATATATATATATATATATATATATATATATATATATATACACACATAACTAAGGAGACAATTAAAAAAGACTACTTCTCCCACAAGCAACAAATAAGCGGTTGTACGTGCGGGTGGCAACATTATCATGGAATACAAATTGTTACAGGAACCACCTCTACAAGCGCCACCTGAATATTGTGGTGCAGGCTTCCTATAAGAGGATCAGCTGCAGTAGTGGCTCCGTGTTCAGTAAGGAGCGAAATTGAAAATGATGATGATGAAGATGATGATAATGATAAGTTCTAATGCTTAAGTACACGACTTCCCTGTTGCTTATGTTCCCTTTTGTATTAAGACCTGTCCTTCTCTATTTCTCAACTTCATCTTCCTTTTTCTCTCAGTGTTTTCTCTTTTCCCACTTCCATTTATCTATTTTTCCACTGCATCACCAACTCAACCTCGCTTCAATGTTTTGATCGAATTCTAGACTGAAAAATAGTTAGAACAATAAAACAGGCATCAAATTCTAGACACAAAAATACTGGTAACAATAAAACACGCATTAAATTCTAGATACAAAAATAGTGGTAACAATAAAACACGAATTAAATTCTAGACACAAAAATAGTGGTAACAATAAAACACGGATCAAATTCTAGACACAAAACTAGCTGGTACTTCAGAAAAAACATACTCGTATTATGAACAACTGGTTCAAAGAAGTATGCAGAAAAACACATGCGCTCTCGGTACAAACGAAATAAGCAAAATGTAGCCAAAATCTACCGACCGTCGGTCAGTCAGGCAAACTTGATACGAATTATCAGCCCATCGTTCGAGAACAAGGAAATCTGATGAAGGATATATACCTGGTGCTATCCACCGCCTGTTTCGCCCTGTCTTGTTTAGTCCCACCCGCTGTTCCATTTCCTAGTAATCTCTGTCAACACCTGGGTCTGATTATCTTCCCGGCTTCTTCATTTGGTAGACATTATCTTACACACCTTAGCTTCAGGCAGATCAAATTGTATTACCGTAGTTATTTCTCCGAACGACCCCGGAAATTCAACTAGCAACGGTCCGTTGGCATGATGATTGTAAAAACATGATGGGAAATAAACGCTAATAATGGGAAATAACAACAGCAGATAAAGCCACATTTCTGGTGGAAGTAGGGAATTTATCAGAAATAGTCAGCATACTGAACGATCATATTACTGCCGTATGCCAACTGTTTGCTTCGTAAGTACAGAGGAATGACGTCACCAACATACATTCACAAAATATAAAAAAGTAAAGGCAATCCCAAAGCAGATACTGCCGTAGCGTAGTGAAGTGCTAAAGACTTCCCTATACCAGGTTTAGCTTTACAACGTGGGGTAACTAGTTTTTTCATCGGAAACATGAGAAGGTATCAGGTGAGAAAAAAATGTAGATGGAGAATATGATGAGAAAAAGACATTATGGAGAATACGCGGATGAGAACAACTAGAAAAAGAGGAATAGAAGAAGAAGAAAAATGAAACAAGAAGAATATGGTGGAGGTGGGGAAGGGGAGGAAAAGTTCTAAATATTTTAGCTCGGACACTGGTCTACCGTGCATAGGTGGGAAGCCTAACATTACTGAAAGTATCGAACTTGCAACTATTTTGTGGCGACCACTTCAGAGGTTCACGCGCAATCTCTCTGGCTCGATGAACCTGGTCATAAATTGAGCTTGTTTTCGGAGCTTCGACATTACGGCTCAGAGAGGGCAGGAATTATGAGGGACTTTACTAGCGGATTAGTGCCATGTTCACTGTCTCACTTTCCGTCTGGTGGAATATGACAGATTGTGATGTACAGATCCGACACAGGGGTGGCATCATGACCTAATTAAAGAAATTGTATTACTATGATTCAATAAATATTATAGTAAACTTTTGTTCAGTTTTAAAAATAGTCCGCGTTTATATTAACTTTTTTTTCTACCCCACGAGGGAGCTGGTCACCTCACATCATAAATCTGGACATAGTACGGTTTAAATCCCCTAACACTTCACTCCTCTAAGTCAGTGTCTGCTATGGAGCTGTCCTTATTTATTTAAAATGCAAATATAAACACTCAGTAATTTCACGATTGTGAAATGTTATAAGAAGTTCAAGTGGCAGCATATATTTGAACTTAGCAGCTGCCAATGACGGTTCTGCTCCTTCTTATGGGTTGGTTCTTTTCACACTGCTCACGCTCGTCCCTGACCAAGGTTGTCGGGTGTAGCTCGTTTACCAGAAATGTCAAGGAGAGTCTACCACGTGGGTCCTTCGTCTTAAAGCTTAGGCCACTGTTCCCTTCTTGTTCCAGAGATAGTACTTTCTGCTGGTACCACCAATAACTACGGGAAAAGAATAGAACGAAACGCTCTTCTGAGTATGGCGTTTTCCACTCTATAGTTATGGGTTCCTATCTTCCCATACCACCATCCCAATTAACTCAGAATTTACCCTCGATGAGAATTAAATTTAATCCCTCGGGATAAAACTTTCTTTACATTTAAATAGAATACCTTTAGCTTTACATGACATTTAAATGAAAAGGTTAATAATACAGATAGAGTCTGTTTACATATACATCTCCACTGATTGAAACGTGTTCACAATATAAATTTAATATGTTTTCATTTATGTTTTACACGGATTGAAAAGTTTGGAACTTCCATTAACTTTAAAATGAATATTTTCACATAGACATTTACACTGGTTTAAAGCTTGAAAACTTACATTAATTTTCAAGTGAATGTCTTTATATGGACATTTACGTGTTAATCTGTGTACTGATATCGGCTGCGCCCACGATAGCCAACATGGATAGGTCGCTGCCACTCCTTGCAACGCAGGGAGAAATGGATAACAACCAGACATGTCTACTTATCCCCAAGAAGGGTGTAAGAAGGAAGATACATAATATCTGCTACACATAGCAGAAAAGGAAAGTGCGACAAATGAAAGCACACAATAAAATCAGTACCACAAATGTACCGATACTGCCAGAGTGAAACAAAGATCGAGGATGATGGCCCCATTTTGTGACACTGCTGTGTATTTTTTTTAGCCGTGCAATAATTGCAGATAAGTTAAACATATAAAAGATAACAGTAGTCCAATAGCAGATACCGGGGTAAGGGAGTAGAGTGTTAGAGACCACTATACTAGGTTCAAGGAGCCGCGGTAGCATAGTGGTTAGTGCACTGGCTTCCTAGCGCAGTGGTCTATGGTTTGATCCCCAGATGAGGCGGGAATTTTTTAGGCCACAAACGGCTTCTGGGTCGACCCAGTCCCAAATGGGTACCAGAGCAACTCTGGGAAGGTTAAGGCGGCCGGCGTGATGCCGACCACATCACCCCTCGTGTGCCGACGGTCAAGATAATATGGGCCTAACACCATATTCCCAATATGCCTCAATGGGCGTGTAACGGGTTCCTTTACTTTTTTTTTAATACTAGGTTCAGCATCAAGAGGTTGGGCATATGCGTCTAAGAAACATTGTTGGACGTCTTATTGAAAAAGTTGTAACAGAAATCAGTGGCGTATTTACGTTTTTGTTTGTTGTTACCAGGAGTGGGTTTATGAATGGACGGCATTTTTTCGGGGGCTCAGTCTTGGAAGCTTCCCTCTCCACAGCTCTATACGCCATTTTGTTATAATACATCCTTAATGGCACTTAGCTTATTGTTTAAATGGTGAATAAAGCATCCTTCAAAACAAGTATGTTATTTTGATAGAGGGGAGGAGTTCACTGCGCAGCTCAAAAATCTTCGAACCCACCCTGCAGATTATAGGAAAAGTTGGGGGAAGTGGGGAACTGAAGCACGGAAACCCCTCCCTCTTGAAGATAAGCCAATGACAGGAATTACCGTCTATTGAAATGTAGCTGTGTTATTGAAAAGTATGGTGTATTCAAAACACGCACGTCTCATAAACAAACAAACGCGCTTATTTCCAGGAGTTAACTTCTGTTTGTCCTTCCAGTCTTAAGTGATCTGGAGATTCATCTTCGCTACAAGGACAGTTTCTCTCGAATTTTCTCTGAAATCTCAAGTACATATTTAACCTTAATGACCTGACAAGCCAACGTGGCACCCACAATTTTATTGAGTGTTTACGCCGTTCTTTGTTTGTTTGTTTTTTTTCTTTTTCTCTCCTTTATATAAAGTGTGGACAGCTGTGTAAAACAGGATATAATTGCACATCCTATGCCTACGTTTTACAAGTAGTTTATAATTATCATCACATTATTTTTGGCTCCTGACGGACCAAGGAGCCACAACTGCAACTCGCCACCTTACAGGAAGCCCTCACCAAATATTCACATGCTCTTGTTTTGTGGTTACTGTAACAATTTGTTTTACACGATAAAGTTGCCAGCCCCTTGAATAATCTCAAATTTGTTGTCTTGTAAGATACGGCTCAGAGTAGAGTAATCTTATTCTTTATTTGAATCTTCAGAAACCCCAGGAACGACACGCGACAGAAGCGGTTTATAGCAAGTATATGTGTGACGATAACGATGATAAATATAACATACGTGACGAAGTTGCAAAGGACACGCCACCAAATTGTTCGAATTTGTTTTCGTTCTGTTGGTTTCCTTAAGATTTTTACATTTCTGTGGCGAGTACCTAGACCAAAGATCGTCTTTTATATCAGAGAGCAATTACTAATTTAAAAAAAAACATAAACGAACTCTGTCAAATCTAGTGCAATGTTTTTGTTTTGTTTTTATTTTTGGTTTTAAGGACTATCTTCATTGCACACGGACAACTACATCAGTGCTCCGATCTACTCCATTATATCACCCAAGGAGGATCTCAGCACAGTGTACGAACTCCGTAGCACCGGCAAGAATCTCAATGTGTGTGTATATAGGAATCACACATTCTATAAGTATTTTTGTAGCGATTAGGTGTCTAATTTTTAAAGTTTTGCACAGGCAGCGGCCTCATGGCCTACTCTTTACGATTTCCAATTATCGTGGGATTTATACCGTGCGCAACTTGCACACAGGACCTCATAATTTTTCGCCCTTATCCAAAAAAGCTAGGCATCCGATCTCAATACCCAGGAGACCAGGGGAGGGAGGGGAAATATGACATCATTAGGACCACTGGTTCTGAAAAAAAAAATTTCCATAAATTACATTCCCTCTACTGGGAATCGAACTCGGCACCTTTATAATTCGAGGCGGACGCCATACCTCTTAGCCACTCGACCCCTAGCCATCGACAGCGCCCGCTTCTGATCCCTTGTTCCACTGGCACTTGCCCGGCTCCTATAATTAGTTCCACATTGGTGATTTTTGAAAATACAGGTTATTTTATTCCCTTCCCCCCCCCCCCCCCCCCCCCCCACAAGTGTTTAAAAAAAAAACAACAAAAAAACAGCTATCTCGTATTACTGTATTTCATTGAACTTTCTGATCCCTATTTCCCCCTGAAGGATTCCGTTTCAGGTCCATGCAGGTAGGTAATATTTAAAAAAAAATTACTTTGTGGGTTATGCCTTCTTGTGCTGAGGCGCGTATCTTTCAACCTAGACTTAAGTTATTTGGTTATATCAGAGCGCAATTTGCAATTCAAAAATAAGTGAACTCTGTTAACTGAAGCGATCTGTTGATAAATTCTAAGCCCTGAAAAGGACTACAAGCATCTATCAGCTAGCATGAAAAAGACCTGAAAAAGGACTGCTAGCCCGATCAGCGTTGATAGATACTAAGTCCTGAAAAGAACTAACATTATCCATCTGCTAGCCTGAAGCCCTGAAAAGGACTTGCCCTAAAAAGGACTCACCAGCTACGCCAACGCTGCCCGTGCGTAAATTTCCATTAACACCGGTTGTAGTGAACTCTTAAGCAATCTAAAAAGATTGCAAGACCGTCCAGCGTTGATACTAAGTCCTGAAAAGGACTAAAATTATCCATCTGCTAGCCTGAAGCCCTGAAAAGGGCTTGCCCTAAAAAGGACTCGCCAGCTACACCAATGCTTGAAAACAAAAAACAAAATTGCATCCTTAATATAAACCCTAATAATCTCCTTCTGCCCCGCGTAGATCCCAGGGGCTTCTTATGAATAAAAAAAGAATATGATTATTGGTCCCTGAGGCACTTCGTACAAGGCGACTAAAATGAGGTAGTGTATGAGGCTGGCAACGTTATCGTGTAAAATACATTGCTACAGAAACCCACTGATGCCAGAGCATATGGATGTTGAATGCAGCGGCAGGGGTGGCTCCGTGATTCACATGGAGCGAAAAGTAAAATAATAATGATGATGATGAATCTCCTTCTTGTCCTGATTTGATCAATGATGATGATGAATCTCCTTCTTGTCCTGATGTTATCAATGATGATGATGACTCTCCTTCTTGTCCTGATGTTATCAATGATGATGATGAATCTCCTTCTTGTCCTGATTTTATCAATGATGATGATGACTCTCCTTCTTGTCCTGATGTTATCAATGATGATGATGAATCTCCTTCTTGTCCTGATGTTATCAATGATGATGATGAATCTCCTTCTTGTCCTGATGTTATCAATGATGATGATGAATCTCCTTCTTGTCCTGATGTTATCAATGATGAAATAAAGTTTAGTCATTTCCTGTATCGAGTTATCCTTGTACTCATTAAATTTCTCAAATTGTCATAGAATATTATATAAGGATTGATGAGCGCGTATAAAATGAGTTATGTCTGAACTTGCTCGCTCCAAATGCTGCACCAAATGGCTCAGGATAAAAACTCTGAAATTAAAGCCAACCACACGGAGCCCTCAGTACGAGTTCAGTTCTGGGGCGCGTCATTAACAAAATATAGACATCAAATTGAATTAAACAGATGGAACACGCATGGTCTCCCTTGAGGCTATTAACCAAGGAAATCATAAAATACAGGACAACATACGTACAGTATGAAGATTATAGTCGCTATCATGTGGTTTTCTCTGCCCAATGGGACACGCAGCTCTGGCTAATATTAAGCTAGATTCCTCCATGGGAGCCAGGCTCTGATTTTTACCCACATTTCTGATAAAGAAACAAATCCTTCCGTTTTCATAACAGCTGTCTATCTATCTTCATAATCTATTAACCCTCCCACAATGAGGAGGAAAGCGGTTTTATCTCTCGCCATGTAATTTCCTGTTCGCCTTCTATATTTATTATGTCATTACTCTATTTCAAAAGCAGCCTCCAAAATATGCTTGCTAATACAAAACAGACGCGAGGAATGACGGACTGCTCAAACTTCGTTTCTAATATTGTGTACCGCTCTGAAACATCTGACGATATCTTCTTAAACGTGGTAGTTATAGAACTGACAAATCCCATGGGAAAAAAAGATAACTGGATTAAACAGATGGTAATGATTAACTTAGCTAGAGTAGGGCTTGGTGAAATTAGAAGTAGTTTTCTTCAGGTTTTTCCTATTTGCAAATGACAAACTTTTTCAGCTAAGTGCAGGTTTGATCTACTTATCAGTATTTGGTTCAGGATAGGTATATCATGACTGTTAATCTTTCATTGTTCTCAGACATGCCTCACAACAAACAATGGGAAAATATTAACGGTCGTAGTGTAACGAAGTCTTGAGTGATATGGAAAAGAAAAAAAAAGAAGGAAGTGTTCGAAGTATGTGAGTGTGAACTATATCCTGTAACAAGTATATAGAGAGGCAGGAAATTAAGAACTTTTGCCATCTCATGAAAATGGATACAGATAAATGACCACTACACGCCTACAACAGTTGTTGTTGCTGTTACTGATCCAGCGGAGTTTGGGGTCTCGCCCCTCGGCCCAGTGCCATGTATTGGTATTTGCATGTATTCGCAACAGTATACGACCTGGTATAGGACACGGAGATGACCAAGAGGCAGATGGATAGGCAACATCACAGAAATCCTACAACAACACGGGGTTCACACCAGCCAATGCGACGCACTTGGCCCAAGTACGCCGACGTCAGCTTCACGGCACGAGTGGAAAAGTGAAGTATGTGTGCGTGCACGAGTGCAAAAGTGAAGTATGTGTGCGTGCACGAGTGGAAAAGTGAAGTATGTGTGCGTGCACGAGTGGAAAAGTGAAGTATGTGTGCGTGCACGAGTGGAAAAGTGAAGTATGTGTGCGTGCACGAGTGGAAAAGTGAAGTATGTGTGCGTGCACGTTAAGAAACGGTTTATAAAGGTAGAGGTGACTAAGACTGTCATTTAAGACCGAAAGTAAGGCTTATATTAATCTTTAAAATGAACAACAAAACAAAATCAGAAGGTCGGCTGCAATGGATCTCCAACGGCTTCTATCTCTTGCCCTGGTCGTACCATTTTTTTTTTTTTCATATTCATCTCTTGATGTTATCTTGATTCTTACATCGCTGTCTTCTGACTTGCTAGTCTTACACTTATATTTCTAATACCTTTCTCAACAAGGTATTATGTCTCTTTATATCCAATTGACCTTGATCATTTTGCTTTCATTGGAATATACAAGATGACGGGATCCGGATCTCTTCGTCAGTGGTCAGCGGCAAAATGTGCCTATGTCCCAATACTCTTCTAGTGCGCTACACTCTTTGCTGTTCCAGTTCATGAGCCATTGCTCTTTGAGGTCCTTCCACTTCACTTACCGTCTCAGTCTTCGTGTACTACTGATGGATATTCTCTTAAACAAGACTTCTCTTACTTCACTCATATAGTCAGGATGTCTTTTTACCTAGCTCACGTATGGCTCGGCAAATTTCACGTGTCTACGGCAATGGTCATTGCCGTAGACACGTGAATCTTGCCGAGCCATACGTGAGCTAGGTAAAGACATCCTGACTATCCATTAAATGAAAATAAAATCCTCCTAAATGGGAGGAAACTAATTTGAGGGACTGACATCAAATTAAGAGGCGTGACCTGGAGACAACGTATTTCTGTGACGCCTTATTAATGTAACACATGAGGGTTCAAATCTACAATCCTGCACAGGGCATCCGTGGGAACTATGACGCTGTAGATAACATAAAGAAATAAGACTGAGACGGATGGACAGGGTTTACCCGGAGATGGAACTTTTTTTTTTTTAGAGAGATAGATACAAGAATCCAGACACTGAGAACGCACGAAGGAATGAAATCTTTATTTCATCATGGTAAAGAAATTGACATTATTGCCTTTTTACCTGTCTGCACTGTTATAACACATTTCTAAAAATGATTACAAATTAATACATTCCTAACTTCAATAGTATGTTGTAAATATTAATAGTGCATTCACCAATGTAACACACACACACACGCACGCACGCACGCACGCACGCACGCACACTGTGACGAAATTTTGGGTTCGATCCCTTCTCCACTACGGCAGTACTCTTTTCAATTGAAGTGAGGACTGATTACGTGCTTTTCAGTGGTAGGCACCTTTTTTCTTTCTATGCTATGTAACAGATATTTGATATTGTCAAATCATTTAACATTCCTTTTTTGGTGGTAATTCATCACATTCTCACTGCGCTTCACTGCTTTGCGGAGATTAACGCAGAGCAAAACCTATATGGGCCTGGTCAGTTTTCGCATGGTTTTGTTTGCTCGGGCCGTGCCAGGCGATAAATTACTCGCCAGCAGACGGATTTTGTGTGCACAAGCGACGGATAAAGAGATTAAATGTATGTGCGACACATCTTGGTCAGACATGAATGACATAATCGTTTCCTGTCCGACTTTCGCAAACAGACTACTTTAGATAAATGTAAGGTGTTACATTTGAACACATTGCTGAGAGCGTGTTCGGACGTGTCACTTCCATATATGGGAGACGTGACCTTTTGCATTACGCACATTATTTCAGGCGGAAATAATTTTGAATTACCCCACAAAACACGCATGGTTGAATCGATTGGACCCCTGCTTAGCATCGTAACAAACAAATGCGGGGGAAGAACGGCCATATAAACCGACCATTTTGCAAGTCTAGTTCACTGTGAAAATCGCTTGCCAAGACGACAACTAGACTTTGCCAGAATGAAGACTAGAATCAAGATTCTTATATCGGACCGGACCATTGTTTGAGCACTTTTGAGGACTTCTGAGCCCAGAATAAATTCTACCATTTTAACGAGGACAACCGGAATCTGAGGAATCTAAAACACGGAGTCGTAGTGGGAATGTATTGTTAAAATTAACGACTCCAAAGAACACGTGAAAAAAGGCATCTGCTAATGCTTTAACCCACTTATCTGAGCAAACAGTCTGTGAGCCAAGATTGGCGTAAGCTGTACATTTTACATTCTATATTTTTCATTACTAAAATGTGAACTAATACGTATATATTGCCATATCAATATTAATATGTGAAAATTGCTAGTGGATGTCCAAGTCATTTGAGGCTGGCAACCTCAGCATATAGAATAATAATTTTATAAACGACCACTGCATGGGCTGGTGACTGCCTTATCGCAAGTTTCTTAAAGAGAACTAAAAGCATAAGTAGTCCCAAGTTCCACATGGAGCAGGGAGGGAATGATGAAAGAAATGATGTACATTATAATTATAATATTTACCTTATCAAACCCGTGTAAATATCTATGTAAACATATTCACTTTAAAATTAATGTAAGTTTTCAAGCTTTTCAACCAGTGTAGACGTAAATGAAAACATATTCAATCTATATTGTGAATATTTTTCAACCAGTGTAGATGTAACTGAAAACATATTTGTTACACATAAGAATTATGCAACGTTAACAGTGTACGCTAATTTTTCCTTATGCAAGGGATAGAACTCAGTAAATGAACTCACTGTTCTACTTTGTGTAGTTATCTTTCGTGTGACCGAAGGTTGCCGGTGTAATGTCATACCGATCTCGGTTCATGTCCTTTTAAGGAGCGTACAGGTCTACTTTTCTTAGAAATGGTTGGCAACCTGCAATGTTGCTATTTCGTTCCTTATAAGGCTCGATTTTATATGTCGTTCTCAGTATAGGATCATATCTACGTACTTTTCTGATTGTTCTCACGGGAATGGTTCTCTGCGCATGTCTGTCTTTTTGGTTGTAGATTGAACAAGCTTCCGCCCAGTTAGTTTGTGGCAGAACTCGGTCGAGATGTGATCTGTGTCGGGGCAAGATATGCTCTTGTGTCCCCGAGTATTCTTTCATCATGGGAAAGGACCTTCTGTGATTTTGATGGCAAGTTTATTCATATTAATCCCATGTGTGTAATTTTAACGTCTGGAAACGGTTGGAATTGTGGTGTTTTTCGAACATAAAGGTAAAACTGCTCTTCCTATTTTGTCCTGTAGTCCGTGAGGTTAGACATTATTGTTCGACTCGTTTCGCACTGTCAGGCGGGGAGAGACTTTATTACTAGAAGCACACCAGATATCTCGATGCCTAATATATCTATGGTTCAGGCTACTTATGCCCACAGAACAATTAATATTATGTTCCTCGGACTTCGTTATGCCAGCGAAGACGCCTTTACGAAGGTTAGACTTATAAAATATGTCCACAGAAGGTCAACGTGAACTGAGTTCATAGTCCGCCATGCTCGTGCGGCTGGTATTTAAACATGCCTACATATCTGATCTACTTGTATCAGGAAAGAGTGGATTAACTCGCATATTTTTGATGAATAAGCTGAATCTGCTGAAGCTATCATATCCATGAGATCAGCTTATTTGAATGCTCATTTATTGAGGGAACCTTACCTTATACTGATTGATATGATTTACATTGCTTGTGATTGATCGTCGATGTCATCGTAACTATTGTGGCGTCTCAATAAATGTTTGGAAACGTAACCAGCTGTTACCAGATTAATTGACTTCCCCGTCGTGTGTTTACGTGACGTCCTGTGTGGACTGTCCTGCTAACTGTTCAGCTACACACTTACAACATGTATACACAAACCAGACCAAAGACACCATATTTCTACGCCTCCATCATCTCTGGTGTCTGAGGGTGATACTCTACACTTCAAGTGCCAGTATTTGAATACCCCTACATCTTCCACATAAAAAAACATCACCTTCAACATTTGGTGACCAATCATTTGGTCACCAACAATATTCAATATATATTATGAACATTTTTCAACCAGTGTAACCTTTTCATTTAAATGTACAGAAAGTTTTCTCTCGAGGATTTAAGCTTAATTCTCATCGAGGATAAAGTCTGAGGTAGATGGGATGGTGGAATAGGAAGAAAGGAACACATAAGTATGTGTCGGGAAACTCAATACTCAGAGGGCATTTGTTTCTATTCTTTTACCATATTAGCTGGTGGTACCAGTTGAGGGTACTATCTCTGGAACAAGAAGGGAACAAGTGGCCTAAAGTCGAAGCTAGATACCATCATCATACGGGGCTTAAAGACGAGGGACCAACTTTGTAGACACTCCCTGACACTTCTAGGAACGTGCTGCGCCCTACAACCTTAACCAGCAACGAGCGTGATCAGCAACCCAGTCTAACAAGAACCAAACCATCAGAAGGAGCAGAACCGTCACTGACAGCTAAGTAACACATAAAAGCTGCCAAGTGACCACCTTTACAAACTTCCAGTACATCACAACAGTGATGATAACTTTCTGATAAATATTCATTTTTTTTTTAAAACCTTGTTAAACCTAGGTGATTATTAAATCTGTTATTTGTAAAAAAAAAAAAAATACACATTTAATGTCGATTTAGTCATTTTGAATGTACTGCATGTTTGTCTCAGTCAATTTACTAAATACACTCTAAACAGAGCTATACCATAATAAGAAGAATTCCACTGAGTAAATCAGGGTAGGGGCTTGAACGAGCTGAAATTAATAATTGCTTAATTCTTCATAAAAGGCGGGAGATCAGATACATGTTAACAATTGCCCTGCCCCACGCAGCATTGTTCTTGACTTCTGAAATATCTTATGAAAGTCCCTTGGAATAGAAGCATCATTATCCTTCTATCTACATCTCTGCCAAGAGTAATCTTGTGCAAAGGTAGACACCTTTGAAGACCCATATTAGATTCTCTTGAGTTTTGGCCACTGTTGCACCACTACTGCAAAGCAGAGGAGGAAATTCTAGGACACACACATACATACATACATGCGTGCATACATAATACATACAAATATAGTACATACATACATATATACATACATACTTACACACATAATACACACATACATACATACGCACATAAATAAATACATACATACACACATACATACACATACACACATACACACATACATAAATACATAAATACATACACACGTACACACATACACACACACACATACATACATACATACATACATACATACATACATACATACATACATACATACATACATACATACATACATACATACATACATACCTGCATGCATACACAGAGGGAGATAGAGGAAGAGAGAGAGCGAGAGAGTAAGTAATGAAATGTTTCAAGTTAAAGTTCAAACTATCTATAAAATTTAAAATTAAATAATCATGGAAACACAATATTAACCAAAACAAATATTTGTCAGTTTGGTTATTGTCAAGTTGTCGTGACTTTCACATGGGCAAACGAACGAACGAATGGAGTTTATTTTCAAAGGGCTGAGAACTGAGCGCGCAGGCGCGTGTAACAATATCGTTTGGCGTTCTCTCATCTTTTATACTGTCTCCATTCATTCTGATGTGCATTTTTAGTATTAATTTTAAGTAGTGGACCATTGAGCGTCCGATTGACTGAGTAGTTATAGCGCAGGCCTCTCACGGCAAAAAGTACCGGGTTCGAAACAGGGTGGAGGTCGCGCTCCAGTCTACACAGCTGTAAATGGGTACCTGACTTTGCTTTTGAGTTAGAGAAGGCAAATGCAACGAGGAAGGGAACTGGTCACCCCACCTCCTAAATCTCGACCCAGTATAGTTAAAGTCTCTAACACTTTACTCCCCAACGCAGTACCTTGCTACGGGATTACCTATTTCTTTCAGCGTCCGATTGGAAGAGTGATAAGAGCGCTGATATCTAATGGCAATGGTGCCGGGTTCAAAATACGGTGGCGTCACTCCGAAGTCTTGAGTTCTGGGAAGGAAAAGGTAGCGACGAATGGAACTGGTCACCCCACATCTCGATGGTGGACTAGTATAGTGAAGTCTGTAACACTTCACTGCCCTGCGTCAGGATCTGCTTTGAGACTACCTTTACCTTTAGTGAAACATTGTAAAAGAACCACAACAGCTAACTGATATTTACAGCATTCCCATACCACAACAGCTAACTCACATTTACAGCATCCCCATACCACTGTCGTAAATTTATTTTGAGAGAAAGAGTCTTAGAAATAGTGGTCCTGTTTAGAGTGGAGAATGATGGTGAAAGCTCAGTGATAGAAAAGGTTAGAGAGTAAATAATTGCTTCACAGAGTGCTGGGGAGAGTAAGGACAGACTTTTTAACGACAAATCGTTCCTCTCAATCTTCTCTTCAAACTCTCCTGGTCAAACAATTATTTGCCAGTTTCCAGACACACACCTGCGCTCACACCGATATGGTGCTTCAAACACACAGACGCACATGAATACAAGCTATATTAAACAGATAGGGAAAATTTGGGCTTTGGGTATTCCAACACAGTACTAAATAAGTTTAGGCTGTTTATTAACCTCAAAATCAATCACAACGATAATCATGTGTTACAGAAAAAATATCACAGGTACAGAAAATACAAACAGAAAGGTGGGGAGGGGTGAAGAAGATTGGTATCGACTAAGCCCCTCCCGCTTTTTAGACAAAGATAAACCCAAAGATAGATAGTTATCAGGAACATAGGTAATGTAACCCAACAGTGGATTTAATTACTCTGAAAGAGGTGTTACAATATTAGGTAGGGGTGGTAGACAAAAATCCTGTTATTCCCAATTGTTCTTCTCTTTACTAAGAAAATGAAAAGGGGGGGGGGGGTTAAACAGAGTTAACAAAATATCCCACTTAAAGGAACAATGCAGGGTATACAGAAAAGGTATTACCCGGTAGGCAAGTTAACAACTGGTTTGCAAAAATTAAATCTCCTGTCATTCATGCACGCTTGTGAAGGCCCACACTCATATACTCACACACTTACCGATTGCAGCATCAGACAATCCATAGAATTATATAAACAGCAATTACACTCTTGACATATGAAAATGTCTGGTACTTCGATGTCCCGCCCCAGATGTAGCGAGGTTAGCTGATAGCAAATATTCCCGCTTATCGCCGGACTTGAAGCCTAAGAGTTCTTGTGTTTTTTATATAAAAAGGAGTCTATGGGATGGCACTGACACAGTTCGACACGGGGTGAAAATGAAATGGTCTCTTTAATTTCGCTGCTGGAGGTAAAATTCCTTCAAGGCGTGATGATAGCAACTGACCGGTAGGTTTTAAATCCAGTGAGGAAAAACTAGGCTCAGTCACAGTTCAGGTAAATAGGTACTCTCTCACAGTAGAGCAGTAAATAAAATATCGCTACTGGCAACTGTTCATCTTCCAGTTTATCTTACAGATTGTAATTTAATTTGATGGTTTATTTAAATGTTCTTCGGTAGGCTTTCTTTCATGTAATTATGATAGCTAGGCCGCATCGGACCGCCACACGATTTAATTTAAAATGTTTCATCAATATGTCTGGAAGTTTAAGAATCGAGTCTGGAAGACTCTGTATGATTTCTTTATTGCTGGGATTGCAAAGGTGATCATTCTATAGAAAAAGATAGAAAACCCATGACAACATAATCATACCTCAAAAATCAAATAATATTCTAACGCGCGATAAATTTACCGTTAAGACTATTATATACACTCGCGTATTTAATTATGTATTTAAGAAAACACGTCACGAGTCTAATGGTTAAAATACACATCTATATATATATGACTTAACTAAATTTATTAATTATAAATTCCTTCACGACTTTTTTTTTTTTTTTTTTTTTTTCGTACGCCCGCTAATACTCAAGGCGAAATCTCAGGTTATTATTTATGTCTATTGATTTTTACGTGAGTAAGTTTCCCTTTATTAACCTCGCCATTCAGCAAATACTCGCCGATAGGTTACCCATTGCAGCTGGGTCGGCTCAGGAGCCGCCAGTCCCTGGTCGACGACACTCCTTCAAATATCCTCGCCAGGTCTCGAGTTAATCCAGTCCAAATCCCGGTCGACGAAAAATCCTCAAATGCCGTCGCCCGGGTTTGATCCTGTATCACCCGGTCGCCAGAGCGGTGTTTTAACCACTACGCTAGCGCGGCTCCCCTTCACGACTTTAAAAGTTACTTTAACATTTAAGCATCTATTATTTTTTGAAATATTATAATAGATATATCATTAAATTTACCATTGGAACTTTTGGGATGAATTTAATTTAATAGATTTAAATAAACACAAAATCCAGTGAAATAAAATGAAAGCACTAGACAACTGACCACTTTAACAAATATATTATACCGTGCACAGAAAAAGAAACACTCCAATGTAGCCACCAATTCAGATGGAAATCTAGCAAAATTTCTACTATAGCTAGTGAATCTTACATCTCTGGCGACCGAATGATAAAATGGCTTTCTTCGTGGTCTGCATATATCTAACTGGAATGCAAGATTGGGGGGACATGTTAGAATTTGACACCTTTTTAGATCTCAGGAGACTTTTGGGGATCTGACCGCCAGACTCTGCCATCAATGGTACCTATACATTGTAGCGGTATGGCAGCTTGTGTACCCTGACAATCCCCAGAGCTATGCCAGTGGGAGTTTTACTCCTGGTAGGTTCAACCATGCTGGACTGGTCTGCGTGGGTAGGGGTCAGACAAAAGCTGGTACCCTGGTCCTCCAGGTTGGGGGTTTTAGCACAGGGCCGACACCCCTGTCTGTGTAAAAAATCGCACACGTTACGGAAACAGCAATAAATGAAAATACTTTGATGCGGGACGGACATCCGGAGTCTCAGGCTCGTATGACTGACAGTGGTGAAAGCCGAAAGGAAGCCACTGGCATGAAAACGGATGCCCCGACCGCAAAACACGAAACCAGAATTGGTTTTTGGAATGTCAGAACTATGAATGAGGCAGGAAAGCTGAGACAGATCACAGCAGAGATGAGGAATTACAAACTACATATCCTGGGAATAAGCGAGAGCAGATGGACAGGGATGGGGAGAATAAAAACAGCTACAGGGGAAACAGTACTTTATTCTGGTAGAGAGGACGGTCAGCACAACGAAGGTGTAGCCATTATCCTTAAGAAAGGAATGGAAAGGTCTCTAGTGGAATGGAAACCCATTAACAACAGACTAATAAGAGCAAGACTGAGAGGGAGATTCACCAACACCACAATTATACAATGCTATGCACCAACAAACGACAGCGATGAAGAGCTCAAGGATGAGTTCTATCAACAGGTACAAAAGGAAATGGAAACTGTACCCAGGTACGATCTTATTATAGTAATGGGAGACCTAAATGCGAAAGTTGGAACACTTAATAATTATAACGAAAGAGTAATGGGGAAATGCGGCAGTGGAACAGTAAATGAGAATGGGGACAAATTAATAAGCTTCTGCAGTATTAACAACCTGGTCATTGGAGGAACACTTTTTCAACACAAAGAAGTGCACAAGTTAACATGGGAATCACCAAACGGACGAGACAAAAACCAGACAGATCACATAATGATCAATGGCAGATGGAGACATGCACTACAAGACGTGAAAGTAAGAAGAGGCGCAGATGTGGGAAGTGATCATCACCTAGTAGTAGCAAGACTGAAGGTGAAACTCAGAGCTGCTGGACCAGTTGCAGTCAAACAGAAAAGATATAACATCACGAAACTTAAGGACCCCCTCACCAGAAAAGCGTTCATGGTCGACGTAAAGAGACGATATCTGATTACCAAAAGCCAGGAAAGAACAGAGACCGACGATGTGGACCAGAAATTCAACACCATCTCAACAATATACAAAGAAAGCAGCAAGTCCTGCTTGTGATGCCAGGAAAGAAGGAGCCAAGACTGGATAACACCAGAAACGCTAAACACCATAGCGAAGAGAAAGGAAATGAAAAGGAAGAAAACAGAAGCTAAGTCTCCCAGGTTAAAGGCAATATATAGTGAACAGTACAGTCAGCTGGACAAGGAAGTAAAACGTCAAACCCGTGCTGACAAAAGGACATTTCTGGATGACCTTGCAAGACAGGCAGAAGAGGCAGCACTGAGAAATGAACAAAGCACAGTTTATAAAATAACTAAAGCTATCAGTGGAAAACGAGGTGCAAACAACATAACGTTAGTAAGGGACAAGCAAGGAAATCTCATCACCACAGCACAGGGGCAGGAAACAAGATGGGCAGAGCACTTCAGAGAAACACTGAATAAGGAACCACCAGAGACTCAGCTGAATGTTCCTGAGGCTGAAAGGGACTTAGACGTAAATACAGACATTCCACGAAAAGAAGAAATTATCACAGCTATCAAAGGGCTAAAAAATGGAAAAGCGCCTGGTCACGACAATCTGAATGCTGAGCTATTCAAGACAGACCCTGAACTAGCAGCAGAACTATTAGAACCACTATTTGCACAATTCTGGGAAACTGAGACAACACCAACAGAGTGGAGTAAAGGAATAATTGTCAAATTGCCCAAGAAGGGCGACCTTGCAGACTGCAACAACTGGAGAGGAATTACCCTCCTCTCAGTTCCCAGCAAAATACTAGGCAGGATAATCATCCAGAGAATTTCAAAAGCAGTTGATCATAAACTGAGGAAAGAACAAGCGGGCTTCAGAAAGAACAGAAGATGTGCAGATCATATATTTACCCTCAGGAACATTATAGAGCAGTGCTCAGAATGGCAGAGACAGCTGTACATTAACTTTGTTGATTTTGAAAAGGCTTTCGACAGCATACACAGGAACAGCCTATGGAAAATTCTGAGGGCTTATGGAATTCCCAGCCGCATTGTTTCCATTATAAAAAGCCTCTATTCTAACTTTACGTGCAGTGTTGGATCGAGTAATGTAACTTTCGAAGTGAAAACAGGAGTACGACAGGGATGCCCCTTATCAACAACATTATTTTTTGACAGTCATAGATTGGGTGATGCGCCAGACAACAGAGGGCAGTCCAAGAGGAATTAGATGGACAATGTTTTCTTCACTGGAAGATTTGGAATATGCAGATGACATTGCACTACTCGCGCATTCACACCAACACATTCAAGACAAAACCGATAGACTGAATAAGTATGGCCAGCAGGTTGGCCTGAACATCAATTTGAAGAAGACAGAGGTCATGACACTACATGTGGGCAATCCTGAGCCAATAACAGTAAGGAACCAGAAGTTAGAACAGACAGACACATTTACTTACCTAGGAAGCATAGTAACACCTGACGGCGGAACAAGCAAGAACATTAACAACAGAATGAATAAAGCGAGAACAGCCTTTGCTGTTCTCAACAACATTTGGAAGTCTTCCCAGTACAGCACAAACACTAAATTAAGACTGTATGAGAGCTGTGTACTTTCTGTGCTTCTCTATGGTGCGGAATGTTGGAGAGTAACAGAGAAGGAAATGTCGAAACTGTCCTCCTTCCACACAATCTGCCTAAGGAAAATTCTCCGAATCTTTTGGCCAAACACCATCAGCAATCAAGAATTACTTATTCGGAGTAACCAGGAGGACATGCACACCATCATAGCTGGCAGACGCTGGAGTTGGGTTGGCCATGTCCTCAGAAGGGACCCTGATACCATCACAAGAACGGCTATGCTATGGACCCCCGAGGGAAAGCGAAAGAGAGGCCGACCAAAAACAACTTGGCGGAGAACTGTGGAAGCTGAGATGCAAAGAATGAACCACAGTTGGGTCACTGTACGAAGGATGGCCGCCGACCGAGCAAAGTGGAATCAATTTGTTGCTGCCCTACAAGATACCACCAGGCGTGATGGCCGCTGACTGCTTCGACGGTTGGCGGTTATGGATCAAAGAAGAAGAAGAAGAAGACCGCCAGACTAAAGAGAGATGCCGCCCCGGTCTTCCATATCTCCGCTCGCTGCGTCCGCGTCGGCTTTCCCGTTCGCTCCCACTGCGATCGGTTCGGTGGTTAACACCGAGATGCGAAATACCGGCAGGAAACTTGCGTCGCTCGTTTCAGGGACCACTACTGCCTTTGATAGCGCCGCTAGTCTTTCCTGAGATCCCTCAGAGCCTGTTTGATCGTGTGCCGCTAATTTCTGTTTGATTCTGGCATCGCCCCCCCCCCCCCACTGGGCCAAGTTAATGAAAATAACTGCATATGATTGCTCAAGAGATATCCGTGGGCGTGATTTAACCTCTCCTTAAATCAATGCGATGACCAGAATGTACGGTAGATAAACTGTCCACATATTAATCAGCAAACGTGTTGACCATCTGCGTGGAAAGGTTGCATGCTAATGAGTCCAGGTGAAAAAAAATCCCGTTTGACGAAAAGTTACCACAATATTCGGGGGCACCGATGTTATCCTAAGGGGTCGTTACAAAGGGTCATACTATATCATCCAACACTTCAGGGTCATTCAGGGTCAGCTGAGTTCGTCTGTCACAACCACAACAGCTAACTCACATTTACAGCATCCCCATACCACAACAGCTAACTCACATTTACAGCATCCCCATACCACAACAGCTAACTCACATTTACAGCATCACCATACCACAACAGCTAACTCACATTTACAGCATCACCATACCACAACAGCTAACTCACATTTACAGCATCACCATACCACAACAGCTAACTCACATTTACAACATCCCCATACCACAACAGCTAACTTACATTTACAGCATCACCATACCACAACAGCTAACTCACATTTACAACATCCCCATATAACTAACTGTCTAAGTTTGAAGCGTCTCGTTAGGAACTGTAAATATATCCCGCCAGCTTTTTTAGAAAATACGGCGCGCATTGCACTGTGAAAGCCAAATCGTACGCTCATTTTAAAAAAGAATGCAGGCTTTTAAAAGAAAGATTTTAATGCTGCATTGACCATAAGTCATGATAAGTTTGTTCATGGTGCATTGACCATTGACCATAAGTCATGATAAGTTTGTTCATGGTGCATTGACCATTGACCATAAGTCATGATAAGTTTGACCGCAAAGTTCCAGTGAAGTTCAAATGGAATGGAAAGAAATGAAGTGACAGGAAGACTAAGCATACGTTTGTTGAAGGCCTATGCTCCTTTTGGGAGCCACGTGGAGCAGTGGTTAGTGCACTGGCTTCCTAGCTCGATGGTCCATGGTTCAATACCCAGTTTAAGTGGGATATTTTAGACTGCAAACGGCTCCGGGGTCGACCCAGTCTCATGAATTGGGTACCAGAGTAACTCTGAGAAGGTTAAGGTGGCCAGTGTGATGCTGACCACATCACCACTAGTGTGACGATGGTCAAGAAAATATGGGCCTAACATTTTGTTCCCAATATGCCTCAATGGGCATGTAACGAGATCCTTTAGCTTTACCTTATGCTCTTTTGGGAGTTGAAAGTTCAAAGGTGAAAGAAGAAGAAAATATCTTCATGTAAAATAAACTGCTATAGAAAACATCACGTCAAGAGGCACATAAATGCTTTATGCAGGCTTCCTGTAAGATGGCAAGCTCGAGTGGTGCTTTCATGCTCCATATGGAGCGAAAAGGGAAATTAATGAATGAAACGATAAAGTTGATGAAGAAGAAAATAGATACAGATGAATTACAACGTTCCTGCGTTAGTAAGATGTGTAAGTGAGATACAAGATTGATTGTTCCGCCTGATATGACACAATTTACCGATACATGACATTATTCTGAAAGCTATTATTTATTATTTTATTTGTCAAATTTATTTGAGCAAAAAAAATTGCGTTATATTGATTTCTCTAGTTCGTTTTGTAATTTCGCACACGTGGGTGCAATGAGATTATACACGGCACGTCAAAAACCGATAGGTGCTTTGGGGAAAAGAGCGTGAAGTGAAGATGCAGCAAGAAAATTACAATGGCAAATGAGGTAAATTATATTGAATCAAAATCAGCTAGGAAGGTACACCATTAAATAGGGTGGTGCTGAAATAATCAAAGAAGTAAAGAAGAATTTACATTGGGTAGGTGATGTTGGGATCACTAAGGAAGTGAGACTAACAAGTATGGTAAATAATGTTGGAGTTACCGAACAATTTAGACTGTATAATGGGGTAAGTGTTATTTGGATTCAAGCAAAGAATTTAGAATGCAACAAAATGGGATAAACAATACAGGAATAAGGAAATACGTTAGAATATAATGTGGCGTGGTGGTAGAGTTGTGATGCTGTTTTGTACTATTGACTTGTTGCTACTTCTCATTCACACCAAACCCGTGCACTAATGAAATCAACTCGTGATGTAAAGGCTGGGGTTGTATTTATTAAAGGTTTACAACCCAATCAGTGTTAAATATATTCAAACACCCAGCCAGTACTCATGGTTAAATGTGTCCCCATGTCTTTGCAGGTTGCTTCTGCCGACTTAGTGTGGCCGATACTAGAATTTGCATAGCGGCACTCAGTGAAAAAAGGCCAGTCAGTTTGTTTTTTTTAGTTTGCGGGTTTTACCTTCTTATGGCGAGGCGCATTCCTTTCAACCTAATTGGTTATATCAGAGCGCAATTTGCCAGTCAAAAATAAGTGAACTCTGTTAACTGAAGCGATGTGTTGATAAACTCTAAGCCCTGAAAAGGACTACTAGCTTCTATCAGCTAGCATGAAGAAGTCCTGAAAAGGACTGCTAGCCCGGTCAGCGTTGATAGATACTAAGTCCTGAAAAGGTCTAACATTATCCACCTGCTAGCATAAAGCCCTGAAAAGGACTTGCCCTAAAAAGGACTCACCAGCTACGCCAACGCTGCCCGTACTACCTCAGTTTTCAGCGAAACACCGGTTGTATGTGAACTCTCGATCAATCCAACCAGATTGCTAGCCCGGTCAGCGTCGATAGATACTTAGGTCCTGAAAAGGACTAACATTATCCATCTGCTGGCATGAAGCCCTGAGAAGGACTTGCCCTGAAAAGGCTTGTAGTGATTATAATAAAAAGGCCGGTTTTCTTCTTCTCTTTCGTCGACTATATTGCTGTTATACCCTGTTCAACCAAAGCGGTTATAAATGGGGTATATTGTGCGTTAGTTCATTCGTTGCTAGCCGGTTGCTAGTCCTGAAAAGGACTTATCCTAAGAAGGACCACCAGCTGACTGTCTTGATTCCTCTCAGGTTGTTGTCCGTTCGTGGTATCTTGGGGTGTTCAATAGTGTATTTCGCCTCCAGTCTCGCTCGTTCGGTGGCAGCCCTGAGGAGGGCTAGTCCTAAAATGGACTGCTAGCTGGCTTGTGTGGTTTTGTGTGTTTTTAACCTCCTCGTTTCTGTTGCTTGTGTCTTCCTTTTCTCCTGTACCTGATATAACGCTTTTTCTATTAGTGTGGGGGGTAGCTTTTTTAGCATTTCATCGATGACTTCTTCGTTTGATTGTTCGTCCATTTTAGTTTCTCGTGTATTGTTAGATGTAGTTTCCTCAATGGCCATTCTTTCTGCTTCTATTCTTTTGAGTAGTTCTTCGTTTTCCTCTTTCAGCTCTGTCAGCTTCTTGACATCTGTTTCTACCTGCTGCTGAATTCTTTTCATGTCTTCCATCATATTTCTAACGCTCTGTAGGTCTATCACGTCTTCACCAATGTCGGTTTGATCCTCGGGAGACTGCCTGCTTCTGTTCTCGACCTGGAGTTTTAGTTTTATTTCTTTGACTTCCGCGGTCAGCTGATGCAGCTGTCTTCTATCTGTTGTGCGCTGTCTGTTCGCGACATCCGCAACCACTCTGTGTTTTGCCTCTCTGAAGGGGAAGTTTTTGGATACCGCTTCCTTCAGTATGCTCTTAGTTTCCTGGAACACAGGGCAGCCATGGTACCTTGCCCCATGGTTTCCTGGAACACAGGGCAGCCTCAGTACCTTGCCCAGTGGTTTCCTGGAACACAGGGCAGCCTCGGTACCTTGCCCCGTGATTTCCTGGAACACAGGGCAGCCTCGGTACCTTGCCCCGTGGTTTCCTGGAACACAGGGCAGCCTCGGTACCTTGCCCCGTGGTTTCCTGGAACACAGGGCAGCCTCGGTACCTTGCCCCGTGGTTTCCTGGAACACAGGGCAGCCTCGGTACCTTGCCCCGTGGTTTCCTGGAACACAGGGCAGCCTCGGTACCTTGCCCCGTGGTTTCCTGGAACACAGGGCAGCCTCGGTACCTTGCCCCGTGGTTTCCTGGAACACAGGGCAGCCTCGGTACCTTGCCCCGTGGTTTCCTGGAACACAGGGCAGCCTCGGTACCTTGCCCCGTGGTTTCCTGGAACACAGGGCAGCCTCGGTACCTTGCCCCATGGTTTCCTGGAGCACAGGGCAGCCTCGGTTCCTTGCCCCATGGTGTCCCAGACAGTTTACACAGGTACGGTTTGTGTTAATTGTGGTCCTCCTTCGCCCTGGGGCAGTCGCCATATTTGTGGCTTCCCGCACAATACCGGCAGACTGTATCTCTCCTGCATGATTTCTTGGAGTGGGAAAATTGCTGGCAGTTGGAGCACTGCATCACCGGAGTGATATAGGCTTCTGTTCTTTTTGATGTGTCTTTGAGTGTCAGTCTTTCAGGTCTTGTCGCTCCTGCAATAGTTACTACCCCTAGATTGGTATCTTTTTTATTCCATGTCTTTAACCTTTCGACTTGTATGATTTGGGCATTTGTGTTTTCAGTTTGTAGGAAACTTTGGAATTCGTTTGAGGACCATCTGGAATCGACCCCTCTTAGCACCAACTTCTTTGTTGTCTTGCCGGTCTCCGTCACTACTTTTATCTGGTGGGGTAGCATGAATTCCTTCGGTCCGGACTCCAGTTCTGTCATCTGCGAAGTTGTTTTATCCGTGCTGTTGAGAGAAAGCACGACTCCCTTTTCGTGTCTCCCTACTTTGGCGATGCCTCTCCTGCCTGTTATCACTTCGAGGATACCGATCACTTTATCGTCGGGTAGGGCCCTGAGCGAGGCCTCACCTGCAGTCACCTGGGTGATCTTAACAATCCTCTCCTGTAGTGCCTTGTGAGAACCAGCATTGCTTGGCTTGCGCAGGTGACACGCTCTGATTTCCGTCTGCGTTAGAGCGTGTGGTGTGTGGGAAGGTCTCACGTTCTGGTTTGTTGACTGCTTCTGATCACGTTCTGTAGTTGTTAGATGTAGTTTCCTCAATGGCCATTCTTTCTGCTTCTATTCTTGTGCAAAATGGTGATTTCATACCATTTTATTTATTTTTTATTTATATATCTGTAGTTGTTGCCTGATCACTACACAAAAGAGCCTCTACTACGACGTCTTGTTTTGATGGTGATTTTGCCGTCATCGGAGTTTGGAGCAGCTTCCCTGGAGTAGCCACAGCTGTCGACTCGGCATCGTGTGGTGGTGGCTTCGGGGATGTTTTCTGGGTCGTAGGTGTAGTCTTCTGGCTTTTTTCTATATTCTGAACTGTCATCGGGGTTTGGTGCAGCTTCTCTGAGGTAGACACGGTTTCTGCTGTCGATTTGGGTACGTATGGTGGTGGCCACATGGCTACAAGCTCCTCTCTTTTTTTTTTCTCTTCTTTCCTGCATCTGTTGTAACGATCTCAAAATGTCTTCAAGTTCAGGGTCTTCGCCCTCTAGGCCAGGGACGTTTGCATCTGCCCCCTCCTCTGCCCCACCAGGAGTCGGGCCACTCAGACTCTCAGTTGGGCCGCCACCCGTCCCAGCTAACTCCGTCGTCGTGTCAAGAGTTGCATTGTTCGGCTTCTGAGAAGGACCGGTCCCGGCGCGAGTACATGGGGCAGTCTTGCTCTCTGGCTGTCTGTCTTTGGCATTTGAAGGCTCATATTTGCTGTCAGGTGTTGTCGGGCTTCTATAGATTTTTCTCTTTTTAGTTTGTGGCTTGGTACGAACCATTTTAGTATATATATATTGCTGTCAAACGTCAAACTCTGGTGCTGTTTTCACGAGAAAGGCCGGTCTTTCCTAAGCAAGCCTACTTATACACCGCAATCACCGCATCATTCAAGGCATATAAATTTCATGTGTCTGGTGACTTCCCGGTGACTTGGGCTCGCGGAAGACTACACGAGTATTCATTGTTGCTACTCATGTAACTCATGTACTCGTGTATGCGATGACGGTGTAAACCCAAACATGGAGATAGTTGCACTAGTGTTGAGCGAAAACACAAATATGAACTTCGGGGTGTTCTTATTGCCCAGTCACAATAACACAGAGTCAGTTATGTTGGATGTGAAAATGGGTTAACTTGAAAGGTGACGTAAATGAAAGTTGGTGAACCTTTATATAACCTTAAAGCAGTCATGTTACAGAGAATCTGCCACTGTAAGGAAGTTTACGACACACATGTCAGGAAAAATTTGCGGCCAAAAGAAAGAGTATAGAAGACATGTCAGGGAATATTTTGGGCTCTAAGGAAGTGTACAACAGGCAAGTCAGGGAATATATGTGGCTCTAATGAAGTGTACAACAGACATGTCAGGGAATATATGTGGCTCTAATGAAGTGTACAACAGACATGTCAGGGAATATATGTGGCTCTAATGAAGTGTACAACAGACATGTCAGGGAATAGTCTCTCTGAGTAAGTGTACAAAAGCTATGTCAGGCAATATCTGCCGCTTTAAGGATGTGTACAGTCGCCATGCCAGGGAATATATGCAGCTGTAGGAAGCGTATGGTCACTACAGACAGCAAGTGGACATTTTTTAACAGCAATGTTAGCACATCCCGTTTTCTTCGTTCATTAACATTTGTTATGAACCTTATTAAATTACAGCAGTTTGTTCGATGTAAGTTGTTTCCATTATAATAGTGTTGTGTATTTTTTACATTTATTCCAGTATTTCTTTTGTTTCCATTGCGATAACAACTATCGAAATTAGTACTACTACAATGCATAATATGACTGACCATTCCTAGTATTGCTGATACGTCTACTACTACCACCATCACTACAACGAAAAAATAAAAGAAACGAAAGGAAACGGAAGACAATAACTTCCTTTCCGCTTAATTAAAAGGCTTATAAAGTTGTAAGCTGTGATTTATTCCGAGCATCCAAAAGTCTAGCACTTAAGTCTCTCACTCGTAAACCAGAAAATGGCACGGGAACAGCCGCAGTAATAAGTGGGATTCCCGAAATAACGAAACATCTCAGGATAACACCAAGTACTTACATTTGGCTTCTGGGACATCATTTAAAATTTTATTGCTTAGGTTACATTAATTTGAAGCAGCGTAGATGATGGATATTGCTTGCGTTCTTAACTGGCATTCGAGGACGAGAGAGTATTGTGGGATTTTAAAGTAGCTTATTCAATAAGCGGCCTCGTACATTTGTAGCATGTTCACAATTTGGAATCTGACTGGTCGCATGATTTTTGTCTTTGCGCCCCGGCCAAATCCTTGTTTTTTTTCTCTTTCTTTCGTTTCTTTTTTTTTTAAATATTGATTGATATTCACTTTTTATGATGGTGGAAACAGTAACAGCTTAAACAGGGCTATTCATTTCTCCCCTTTGTTTTATTCCTTTTCTTTTTCTGCTATTTTTTTCTTTTTATCTAAACAATAATAGCAACAACAGCAATTATTACTACTATTGCTACTTCTACTGCTGTTGTTACTAATACTAGTGTTACTACTACTACTATTATTACAACTACGATTACTACTACCACTACTATTATAATATATTCTCGCAAACATCGTTTTATAAATTATTAGGTAAATATGAAGCCTAACAAATAAAATTAATAAAGAAATGAGCAATGGTAAAATAACAGTGCTGTCACAAAGAATGTACTCGAAATCCCCCTTGTTTTCTGCTTCGTCTGCAAATTGTAACGCTTTCACGTTGATAGTAAAAGCTTACTGTATTATGACCCGCTTTCTTCAATGAAACGTGTGCTGTATTTCTTGGAAAAACATTGAGAGGCACCCTGCGTAATGACCTAAATTAATCCTAACATTAATTATAGTACGTTACCAAAACGAACGAACAGATAAGGATAGCGAGAAGGGAGAGGCAGAAAGCCGAACACTAAACACGCGTCGCGCGATACACAAATGCTGCCATCACGCGTGTAAGGCCATGCACTAACTTTTTTTCAGACGGACAGTGATAAAATACATTAACCATCCCAGAGTTAGGTTTTAAAATCATAAAAAAACTCTTATTAGGAAAGATAACAATAGATGGGTTTACGTTTGAAAACATAACAGTACCCAGACAGCACATCTTCGAAACAGGAGGTAGAAGAAATTGCATATTTTGAACGCAGCCACGTAGCTCCTTTAAATTTGTATTTTTGGGTTCCTTAGGGCTTGCTGACAAAGAATATGTAAAACGTTACGCAAATAGTCCAGGAATTAATAAATTATACCCAGAATAAAATATTGGGGGTGCCTGACAGCATAAAATCATTTCTGCTCATAAGATTTTTTTTTATAACGTGTTTGAAAAAAATTTACGTTACAGAAATAGCCTACCATGTAAACTCCAAATTGATTGGAGCGCAACAAATGAAAGCCTAACCACGATTGGTCGGACTATAAATACTATCTTTCGTTGTCAGGGGAGACGGGGAAGGGTAACATTTTTTCAAACACTTGTCGAAACGGGGCTCATTGGTCAGACTCGCTGATATACACACTTGGGAGCGTTAGTTCGAAACCACTTGTTTAAATAAGCTTGATAAAGCATCAGTGCGTTGAAGCCAGCTTATATTTTGCTAAATAAAAGCCTGGAAGATAAGCAGATGGGAATTTGTGCCAGTTTGTGCCAGAATTCATTGCTAATCAACGTATCTGTATTTATTCATAAGAATTGTGGTAAGCTTGAACCATTCAATATCTTTTAATGAAAATTGAATGTGAATTGTTGATTTATGCCTGTATATATATGTGTAGTTCAGTGGCAAACGTGAGGTAAAGCCTATAATGCTCCAGCCTGAACAGAGGGTGTCGGAGAGAAGTAAAACGGCATGGAATGGCCAAACAGTACACTGACACCTGGATGATTGACTAGAAAGAAATAATGCTGGAAGTGCAGAGGCGTAGTAACCATTAAGAAGGGTAATACTGGAATAAAGTATTTCAAATGAAGCTGACAGTTGGCCTAATGCTCTGAACTCAATGTTTGTGCTGTGTTGTGATCAGTGTAACAAGAGAGTTTAAGTTAGTTATGAAGTAGAAGGTACATCCTTCTTGATTTCAGGGACCGTGGTCTTGATGGTAGTGAGCAGCACCTGGTCAGAGCTTTGCTGAATCCTGAGTCGGACAGCATACTCCTTGGTCTTTTTAGCTATCAGTGAGGTGTCTCCTGAACCCAGAGGAGAATTCGAGCAGAGGAATCCTTTCCTGCCGCCATCACGCCAGATAAGCGAATTGGCCAGCTGAGCTCAACATTATGTCCCCTCATCTTGAAATGACTTTGTAAAAATAATATTAAGAGGGGAAATTAATTGTCTTAATATCAGGAAATGAGAACATCTCCAATACTAGTTTCCTTAAGACAAACTATTGAAGTCATGATGACAACTACCAACAGAGCTTGAACAAAACAAAACCAGTATTACCTCATACTACTATTACACAACTGACACACATAGGATATTTTTAATAATATATGTCACTACCAGATTCATATTAATACATTCTGTACATAACTTGTAATTAACATTGATTGTGATTCCTGGTTCCTTTGTCTTTGAATCAGGACACACATATGCCTTTATGATAGAAATGAATACATATTGTTATTTGAAAAGTTACGAGTGTCTCCTGTAAGATATTCTCATAGAGTGTTATATGTATGTGAGTGTCACAGTGTTGTCAAGAGTAGTGGATTAAATTAAATTGTTTATCTGTCTGTTGTTGTGACTTACACTTCACCATACTCATACCCTAGACACATAACGTAGCATCACACTATTCCAGAATAATTCTGACTGAGATATAGAGATATGTGGTAGCAAGTAAGGTTATCTATAATACACTACTCTTAATAGATATAGATACCTTCACAGCTGATCTCAGTCAGTACACTAAGTCCCCTATAAATATTTATAACATCCCACTTCACCACACTCGGTAAGCATTTGTCTTCTCGCGTTGGTATCGAATGCAGTTAAGTTTGAGCTGTGGTCATTTTGCGCTGGACTGCGCATGACTTGTCTTGCTTCTTGGTCGATCGGTTTCCGCCCACCACTAGTGGAGTGAGCGATTTGGAATGGCGAAAGAGATGCCTCGTTGAAGAGGGGATCTCCGCTATTTTTTTGTTCTGTCAGGAATGTGAGAGTCCTCTTATGGATATTTCGTTTATTCGAGATAATACCTCTAGTGTATTTGCACATGCCGGGAGGCATAATATTTCTGTGTATTTCCGGAAGGCAAGGTAAATTAACATTTTCATTAACTCTATCGATTTTTGGTCGTGAACGATTTCTGGTTCATCGCCTGTCTTCGAAAGTCGTCGTCACGAGATGTTTTCCTAGCTCACATGTCGCTGTATTGTACTGCATCGGTTGATGCAGGTACCAAGGACCATTACTTGCTACTTTGTTAAATGAACTAGGTTTGAAAAACCTTTATTATCTAGAGGATATTTTTGAGGACATTATTTATACTTCGGCAGACGTGTCTGTCTTGCTGAAGTCAAACTAAGGAGAGTGAACTGATCTCATATATCTGGTTATCTCCTGGCTGTTATAGAAAAGGATGGAGTTTTTCACCTGACTACATTTACAGCACTATGAAATATAACATGCATCTGACTCATCATTGTAATGCTGTCTACCGTCCATTGCTGTATTGAATGTTGCTGTGATAATGACTGTTTGATGTGTCTACATATTCGCGTAACCATTTTGTCACTGTGGCGTCCACAATAAATAATGAAGAAAAACGTCAACGGCTGTTTCAAGAATCATTGACTTTATACGTCGTGAGTTTACTGACGTCCTATGTGGATTGCCCTGTTATTTTTGTATGAACATTGTTTTGACTGAACACATCTGCACACTACACAAAACCAGACATGCGGATACCATCCATCATCATATGGCATCACGCATCATTTGGTGGCCATAAGCTGGTTTGATTCTGGTACTAGCAAACAAGGGGTCCCTTACCCACTTCATTTTCAACAAGAATTCATCAGCATCCTTCAAGAAATTAACATTCTTCAATACAGTCAACATCTTCAAAATTTTCAAAGTACTCGGCGTTGCCCGGTAAAAGTCAAAATTTCAACTTTTTGACGGAAACAAGAATTTGACAGTACCCGGCGTTGTTACATGTTGCCGGATAACTCGGACTGCTGTTATCTTTTACGCAAGTCAAGCAAGTTGCTGCTGTCAAGGTTCCAGTGCTGTCGTTTTTGTGAAGGTCAAGTGCCGGTTGAAACGGGTTGTTTTCTGAAGAAGGCCAAGTACCGATTTCCATCAACTTACTTTTGGATTAGAAGGTCAAGTGCCGAAACAACTCAACACACAGTATTTCAGAAGCTCTTGTACCATCGTGTTAGCAGTGGAAGCAGTTCAGATGTGCCATCATCGTTGGAGCTTCGCTCTTTAGGACGTTGATTGACATCCGTTTTTTTTCTGCTGTTCTACGATTGGAAGCCTATAAGTTAAGTGGCCTGTTTGTATGTAAACTGTGCCCTTATACTTCTGCTGAGTCTTCTGTGTATCATCTCATTCTATATGTTATATGTTTATATGTTATTCGTATATTTATATGTTTATATTTCAGCGGGTTCTCGGTTGGGTGGTGTCTCCGTTAGATTATGCCACGTCATAGAGGTCGTCTATTGTGAGCGTTTTCTGTAAGGTTTGCAAATTTCCAATACTGGAATTTGCTAAGCGACTTCTGTTGCTATTTATGTTAGCTGTGATGACATGTTTTTAATATTGTTTTCGTTATTATTTCGCATTCTTTAGTTTTGTTTTGATTTGTTTGTATTTGTTAGCCTACTCTTGTCTATAATTTAGTTTCATACAACATTTTTTGTTTATACACTGTGGTGTCATGTATTTTGTTTAATTCTATCGCAGATATCGTCACATTTTTTGTGATATTTCATTAATTTCTGCTTTATTTTTAGTTGATTTCTGCGAAAGTTTTTGTATTGTTGCTGATCTTTGTTATTGTTTACATTGTTATTGTTTACATTGTTTGTATTGTTTACATTTTCAATGTTTACATTCTGCATGTGTTTACATAGTCATTGTTTACAGTTATAGTAATTAGTTAATGGGCTATGCTAATGCACTGTTACTACTACACTGATGATAAATGAATGATGAATAGTGTCGTGCACTATTGAATGAGAAGTGCACTTATGATCAAGAATTGAGTGCTGATATTTCATATACAAGTTCTTTGATTGGAGACTTGTTTCCCACAGAGACTGGGATAATATAATGTGATGTGAATATACAAGTGCTTAATTAAGACTTGTTACACTTAGGTTTGAAATAAATTAGTTAATTATTTCAGGTTTTGGACTCATATGTTAGACAACATGTCTACATTTGAGCACTTTATTGAGCAGGGTAAATTGCTTGGCAAGACTGGTGATAAGTTAGAAGAATTTGCAACTGCTCGATATGATAAAGCAATGGAAGCTGAACAAAAGAAACTGCATATGGAAGCTGAACAAAAGAAACTGCAGATGCAGGTGGATGAAAAAAGATTCCAAATGGAAATGGAAAAACAAAAAAGGGAATCAGAAGCTGAGGAAAGAAAACTCCAGCTACAGCTAGAAGCTGAAAGACTTCAAAAAGAGGCTGAGAATAAAAGACTTGAAAAAGAGGCTGAAAATAAAAGACTTGAAAAAGAAGCTGAAAATAAAAGACTTGAAAAAGAGGCTGAAAATAAAAGACTTGAAAAAGAAGCTGAAAATGAAAGACTTCAAAAAGAGGCTCAGGCTGAGGAAAGAAGATTACAGAGAGAGTCTGATGAGAGGAAAGAGAAAGCAAAAATGGAACATGAAGAAAAGGTCTTAGCTTTAGAGTTGGAAAAATTGAAATTGACAAGCATGAGTAATGGTAATGATTCAAACAAGGGTTCATCTTCTGGTAAGGCTAATAATGATACTTTTAAGATTAAGTTACCAACATTTAGTCCTTCCAGCGATGACATAATGTTCTGTCTGGACAGATTTGAACAAGCATGTACAGCTCATAACATAGACAAAGCAAAATATGTTTATCAGTTATCAGGGATACTGACAGGTAAAGCTCTAAGTATATTAAATATGGTGGATGAACCTGACAAGAACAATTATGAGGTTGTCAGGGCCGCTTTGTTAAAGAAATATCAGCTTAACGAAGACGGCTATCGTCTACAATTTAAAAACATGTTACCTGAAAATGGAGTTGAATTCTCCGAGTTTATTGCAAGAATACGCATTACTTTCTCACGATGGGTTGAACTATCTAAGACGGAAAAAACTTATGAAGGACTTATGGACTTAATACTTAGAGACAAAGTCATGTCGTCTGTCAATGAGTCTTTCCTTGCTTTCCTTCATGAACGTAAACCTAAAACAATAAGGGAAATGGAAGATTTCTGTTGCCAATACGTAACTGCACACCCACACATAACCATGGGTAACTCTAAGGTGAAAGAAGGTTTACCAGTTGCTTCGGCAGCTCCGTATGGCCAAAACTTTGCTCGTAGATTCCAACAAAATTTTGATAGAAAGAGCAGCGGTAATTTCTGTCAAAATCATGGAAACCAATTTCATGGTGATTCATCTTCGAAGAATTGGAGACAACCTGATAGTGGTCGTTACTATCACCCTAATAATTATAGGCATTTCAAAAGAGGATATGGTAATAGAGGTTATTCCTGCCGAAGACCTCAGAACCAAACAAATAGATGTTCGCATCAATGTGAACATGATAGTAATCGTGGAAACTGGAATTCGAACCAGGATAACAATTACAATAGAGACAATAATAACTGCAGAGATAATAATAACTTTGATAACTTCAGAGGTAATAATAGTCGGGGTAGATCTCAACACAAAAAAAAGATATCAGCAGGCTAATGCTGTACAACAGGAAACTGAGGGAGCCTGTAATCATGTTGTTGATAGTAAAAACTTTGACGCTGTCACTGGTTCTGCTTTTGACTTTGAGAGAGCAAACAAATGCCCCCAATGCAGTACTTTATTCGAACCGGGTACCATAACTACTTTGAGTTGTGGTCACCCACTTCCCGCTCTTCCTGCTGCTGTTGCGCATGACGGGAGGGGTTCTTTAATCCTACATAAGGGTCTTGTTAATGATACTCCGGTCTCACTACTTTTCGATTCCGGATGCACCACTATTGGTGTTAGACAATCGCTTGTAGATGCATCTTGTGCTACAGGAAGGGTTATTAAATGTGTCACATTTGGCGGCACTCTAGAAAAATATCCTACTGCTGTAATTCGCATTGCCACTCCTTTCTTTACTGGAGATGTGCATGCTTGTCTCTTACCTAATCCTATTGCGGACCTTATTATTGGTCGTATTCACGGAGTTAGGGAGTGTACCCCACAGCAGATTGCTGCTTGGAAAGATAATAACATGCAAGCTACAAATGCAGTAGTTACAAGAGCACAAGCTCTACAAACACCCGAAACTTCACTGAATAGTGATAATGAAGTTGATAGCCAAGATAGTCACTTAGTGATTACTCGTGACTCTTCATAAAATTGCAAGAAGAAGATCCTTCTTTAAAAAAATTCTTCGTTCTTGCGAAGAAAGGTGATCCGAATCAGGATACAAATAGAAAATCTTGGATTGCAATGAGAAACGGCGTACTTGTACGTATGGTACAAGATTCGACTACGTCGGCACATTCGCAAATTCTTGTTCCCAAGAGCATGAGAGTGCAAATATTGCAACATGCTCATGACTCGCAATGTGCTGGACATATGGGTTTTGCCCGTACGAAGTCGAGAGTCCTTGCGGCTTTCTTTTGGCCTTTTGTCAATAAGGACATTCGTATTTACTGCCGATCATGCAAGGTATGTCAGGAGGTCAAATCTAGAGGACCACGACATGCTGCGCCTATCAAGGCTGCTGACATTCCTATTCGGCCGTTTCAGAAAATGGCCATAGATATTATTGGCCCTTTTAAGGTCAAGTCGGCCAGAGGACATCAGTTTATCCTTACATGTGTCGATATGTGCACACGATGGCCAGAGGCTATTCCTCTTAAGAGCATATCTACTACAGATATCGCAGATGCTCTTTGGTTGATATTTTCTCGCTTGGGGTTCCCCAGAGAAATATTGTCAGACCATGGCACTCAACTCATATCTGACACTATGTCACAGGTAATGTCTACCTTACATATTGAACGATCTCTCAGTAGTATCTACCATCCTATGTCTAATGGGTTAGTTGAGCGTCTGAATAGAACGCTCTAGACTTTGCTTGGTAAGATAACTGAAGATCATCCTCAAGATTGGGACAGGGTTTTACCCGCGGCTCTCTTTGCCTATAGAGAAGTCCCTAATGAACACACAGGATTTTCTCCCTTCGAACTTGTCTTTGGCGCGCGTCCACGCGGCCTATGTCTTTATTACACGATCTCATCACTGCCGATGATATTAGCGATGAAACTCAATCCTCATATGAGTATGTCATTGCTCTTAGACAAAAGATCATTGAGGCATGTAAGCTAGCAACTGCTTCATCAGAAATTGCTAAAGAGAAGGCAAGGCAGTTTGCTAACAAGAATAGTTGTCTACGACAACTTTGTCCAGGTGACAAAGCATTCGTCCTACTCCCCAGTAGGGAAAATAGACTTCTTATTGCATGGAAAGGTCCGTATGCAATAGTCTCTCGGATTTCCGATGTTGACTATGTGGTCGATATTGATGGAAAGCATAAAACTTTCCACATAAACATGCTTTCGGAATTTCACGAACGTCCGGACTATTTGCTGCCTATTTTCCAGGCAACGGATGATGCTCCTGCACCTCACGGTCATTATTCATCCCTGTCTGTCATACAGGATGAGGAAGCTACCTTCTCTGATGTCAACCTTCCCCTTCCAGTGGTTCCATTACATTCCACGGAATCTTGGAAAAACGTTTCTGTTTCTCCTAATCTTTCTGGTGACGAACATCGACGAGACTTGTCGATGTTACAAACATTTCAGGATGTTCTCACTGACATTCCTGGACACACAGATGTCATAGAACATGACATAATTCTTACCGACAATAATCCAATTAGGGTTAGGCCTTATCCTATTCCTATACACTTTCAGTCGCAAGTGGAAAAGGAATTGGATGAAATGATTCAATTAAATATAATTGAACCATCGACTTCACCATATTCTTCTTCCATGTTTATTGTCCGGAAGAAGGATAAGAACATACGAATTTGCGTTGATTATCGCAAATTGAATCAGGTCACAAAGTTCGACGCTGAACCGATGCCTTTGTTAGAAGATCTACTGATTAGACTTTCTAATTCTAGATTCTTCACTAAACTTGCCTTGTCTAAAGGTTATTGGCAAGTGCCTTTAGCAGAGCATGCCAAACCTCTTACTGCTTTTTCTACACCTAGGGGTCTATTTCAATGGAATGTTATGCCCGTTGGTCTCATGAACGCCCCTGCCACTTTCGTTCGCATGATGCGTCGAATTCTGTCACATCGTTCGGATGTCATCGCATACTTAGATGACATCTGTCTCTTCAGTGATACCTGGGAAGATCACTATTTAGGGTTATATGACTTACTGTTCACTCTACGTGAGAATAGTTTGACAGCAAAACCTTCTAAAGCTTTTGTTGGTTTTGGTGAAATCTCTTTCCTGGGTCATCGTGTTGGTCATGGTCTCTTGAAGACAGAAGACCACAATACTTCCAAAATACTGAACATCTCTGTTCCTAAAACGAAGAAACAAGTTAGGAGTCTCTTAGGTTTAATTCAATTTTATGGGAGATTTATTCCAAATTTATCTTCGATCATGGCACCTCTATCAACATTGTTGAAGAAAGGTTCGCCTAATCTGGTCCGTTGGTCTGAAGAATGCCAATCTTCACTAGACCAAATCAAGAATATATTTTCTTCTCCTCCCATCTTAAGATTACCTACTCTTGATAGGACTTTTGTTTTTCGGAGTGATGCTTCATCCACTGGGATTGGAGCAGCACTGATGCAAGAATATGCAAATACTCTGCATCCTGTTATGTACATTTCTAGAAAACTAAATGCGGCAGAGAGGAACTACTCGGTTTTAGACCGTGAGTTGTTAGCGATGGTTTGGTCAATTCTAAAACTACAAAGATTCCTCCTGGGCGCACATTTCATTCTAGAGACTGATCAGAAAGCTCTTACAGCTATTCAGACTAAGAATTTGAAGAGTTCGAGATCCACTCGATATGCTATAGCTCTTCAACCTTTTCACTTCACGGTACGAGCTATCCGTGGTGCGGATAATGTGATGGCTGACATTTTGTCTAGATGCCCACATGACTCCAACTAATACTTCTGTCCTATATTTCCATATATTACAGAGTCATAACACACCTATATTTCTACAATAGATTAGCACATCTGTACTCACTTTATATGTACACACTATCGTGCTTTGTTGTCATCTTCTTCTGTTCGTATTTTAAGATGATAGAGGAGGACTGAGTAGTTAATATAAGGGCCGTTAGTTTACTAAACAGCCACAATTATTAATAATGTATTGTACCTTATGAAGCATATTAGTTATTAATTAGCATTATATTGCTTGTACTTTCTCAGAATGTCATTGTTGAGCTGAGGACTTACCTTACTAGTATCAAGCATGACGAGTTCTAGATTGTGTACTTACCCTCGGAATACCAGAGCATATGTCCTGGATCGTCATGTAGTTTAACTTTACTATGTACTTATGTCATTACATGTCAAAGAATGTACTATTTAAATTTTCCTATCAGATTTGTACATCCATTTTTAAAGACAATATTAGAGTATGCTGTTTAATGATGATTATAGCAACTTGCATACGTATATTGTGTTTACATGCTAACGTGATGTGTGTTGGTGACACCTCCCCGATGTGAATATTTTTTGAGACATATTTATTTTTCTGTTGAGGTATATCCTCACCAGACACTCTATAATTAGCCTATTGTTTGGCAATTTAGTTAATTATCAGCGCATAATTCGTGCGTTTTGAGCCGCTTATCGCATGCTCTTTGATATTGAAAAAAAATATGTTCCACATTTTTTTTTTTATCGGGAGGAGGTGGTGATATGTTGCATGATAAATTCTCGCAACATCGTTTTATTTCAATATCTATTTTATAACGCAAGGGCAACAACTGCTTGAAATTTATAGTCACTTTTCTCGGTAAGCATTTGTCTTCTCGCGTTGGTATCGAATGCAGTTAAGTTTGAGCTGTGGTCATTTTGCGCTGGACTGCGCATGACTTGTCTTGCTTCTTGGTCGATCGGTTTCCGCCCACCACTAGTGGAGTGAGCGATTTGGAATGGCGAAAGAGATGCCTCGTTGAAGAGGGGATCTCCGCTATTTTTTGTTCTGTCAGGAATGTGAGAGTCCTCTTATGGATATTTCGTTTATTCGAGATAAAACCTCTAGTGTAAATTGCACATGCCGGGAGGCATAATATTTCTGTGTATTTCCGGAAGGCAAGGTAAATTAACATTTTCAATAACCTCTATCGATTTTGTTTGGTCGTGAACGATTTCTGGTGTCATCGCCTGTCTTCGAAAAGTCCTCCCGTCACGGAGATTGTTTTCCTAGCTCGACCATTGGTCAGCTTGTATAGTTACTGCATCGGTTGATTGCGCAGGGTACCAAGGACCATTACTTGCTACTTTGTTAAAATGAAAACTAGGTTTGAAAAACCCTTTATTATCTAGAGGATATTTTTGAGGACATTATTTATACTTCGGCAGAGTGTCTGTCTTGCTGAAGTCAAACTAAGGAGAGTGAACTGATCTCATACATCTGGTTATCTCCTGGCTGTTATAGAAAAGGATGGAGTTTTTCACCTGACTACATTTGCAGCACTATGAACTGTAACTTGCATCTGACTCATCATTGTTAATGCTGCTCATTCCGTCCCATTGGCTGTATTGAATGTTGCTGTATGTTAATTGACCTGTTTGATGTGTCTACCATATACGCGTAAACCATTGTTGTCACTGGTGGGGCGTCCCACTAATAAATAAAGAAGAAAACGTTCAACGGCAGTTTCTATGGAATCATTGACTTTATACGTCGTGAGTTTACTGACGTCCTATGTGGATTGCCCTGTTATTTTTGTATGAACATTGTTTTGACTGAACACATCTGCACACTACACAAAACCAGACATGCGGATACCCTCCATCATCATATGGCATCACGCATCACCATCTTACTTTTCTTTGTCTTCTTCTTCTTTCTGGCATCAGTTTTCTGTAGGAGCGTGTTGAAACCAAAACTCACGGCTTTTCTCACAATTACGTGGCTGTCTGAGATCCACTGAGCGCCATAAGAAATTCAGGCTTTACTTAGTCTTTCCTGTAGACTCATGACAATGGTGAATATAATAACATTAATGACGATAGCGATGTAGACACAATTTAAAACAAAAGAAAATTATGATTTATCTATCGTTCAACCAGTAGGCAACAGTCCCAACTAAGATGGTTTGGCCATAACTGCAGAATTGGAGAAGATCGGCTACCACGGCAAGTATGGGAAACTAAGAAGCCAGGAATCCAGACCTCCAGGACGAACAAGAGCCCGCTGGTATGACAATATTGGACAATCTCGGAAGGACCGAAGACTAGATTAGAACCAGGCCAAGAGGAAGACATCCGATAGGATAGTATGGCGCTCTCAAACCTCTACATCCCAGGGTAGAAGAGGAATGACTAAATAAGTCAACCATTAGGATTGTTACACAATACTGCACAAGCCGGAAAGATTCACTCACGAGATAAAGAGTGAACACGACCTCACGCAGCACGTGACCATCAAAGGGTGAGAATACTTGTACAAACACGATTCATCCCGAGATAATAGATGTGAACCACGACCTGCACGCAGACAGTGCCATCAAGTGAGATAAAACTTGTAAACACATATGGTGTGGACAGATGACTGTTTTAACATTTTTCTTATAGTGAGTACAAGATAACTGTTTTAAAAATTTTATCAATTAAGTGGAACAGATAAAAAGTTTTTAAACATTTATTCTCCTGTAAGGGTTGACACGATATCTGACAGATTATCTTGGGAGCGGAGGAGAAGATCCTGTTATAACACCTTTCTCTTGCAACGGAGAGAGATAACTACTGCCGTCTCACATCAGTTTGTCAAACACAACCCTCAAAACGACACAAACGCTTTCTCCGAGGTGAGTGGAGAGGGACAATTGATAGAAAGATACCTTTTTTTAATCGGGCGGAGATTATAACTTGGTATAACACTTTCTTTTACAAGCCGAAAGATAACTAATAATCAACAATTTTTACACCAGTTATCTCTCCGTTCAAAGTGAAATTGTGTCCTAACAGGTTGTTCTCTCGACTCCATTGAGAGTGTGTAATCCAATCAGTTTGTCTCGTGCACACAACATAGAAAAGTGCGCCTATGGTAAGGTAAATCCCTCCAGTTGTCTCTCCGCTCAAAGAGATAGTGTATCTTCCAGTTAATCTCCTCCGCCTCAAAGAGGAAAGTGTAATCTTCCAGTTATCTCTCCCGCTCATAGAGAAAAGTGCCCGTTCTTCCAGTTATCTCTACGCTCATTGAGAAATTGTATTCTACCAGTTAAGTCGCCGCTCACAGAGGAAGTTTTAATTTTCACCAGTTATCTCTCAGCTCACAGAGAAAGTAATAATCTACCATTTATTTCTGCTCTCATTAGAGAACGTGTAATCTTCTAGATAATCTCTCTTCATATTTGGAGAACGTATAACACTGGACAACATCCCAAAATGTATCCGATGACAAAAAGTAGCTGATTTTTTTTTAACTAATTTGGACATGATTGATTTCAAGAATATGTACTTAAAAATTCGCGAATGAAGCTCTAGTTTTTTCCAAGATCCGGGTGGGGGGGGGGGGGAGGGGGTCTGTAGACCTGTTGCTATTTACCTTCCCGACGCAAAATGACCTAGTCCCTTCTCTGCTTCTATAGGCCCTGGCGCGTGTATTCCACACGAGATGGATAGGCTTTGAGGCGCCAATTGGATGAACGCAATCTGTTAGCATCATTCGCAACCTCCATTTCCACCTTGTTCAAGCATTTGTCTTGTAGATTCTGTGAGTGCAGACGTGTCGTTCAAGATGCCTCGTGAATGTGTGAACAGTGCGGTTTATTTTTTGCTATATTTGCTAGATTTTGGCGGGACAAATAACTTTGCTAATCCACTTAAGGCGACACCATTGCACCGATGATTAAAGAAAAGCTTACAGCCTTTATTTTGGTTTGTGAATCGGTGACTAGGACAGGTATTGGGGCCCCACAAATATGTTGTCAATCCTGTGCTACGGAATCTGCCGGCAGCTTGGTTGAACCGAAAAAGGACGATCGCTGCGTTTTGCCAGTTTCCACTGGTGTAGAAGGGAACCTACAAACCATCTTAATGATTGTTTACTTTTGCATGACTCCTCCAACGGGACATGGTATATCTAAGAAGAAAATAGCGGCATGTGACCCTTTTCCGAAATATTCCCTCCTGTCTATGCGGGCCAGTGTCTCTCGGGGAAAGGAACTTTCCTGTTCCGGACCCACCAGAAATACTTCAGGCTCTGGATGATAAAGAAAGATAATAGGGCCAGTGGGACATCCGTCCACCTGGGAAAGCAATATGTATCAAAGAGATCCTGATTTTCTTGCCTAGTGAAGAGTCTGAACTGCCCACATACAAGTTACCCAGCGTGAATTGAATGATCTAGTAAGAGATCTGGATTTGCCAAGAAAATAAAGCAGAGCTGTTGGGGTCAAATACTTCAGCATTGGTATCTTCTAGAAGAGTATGTGCATGTGGTCTTTGTGTTCGTGTGCGCGGCAAAAAGATCTGCTTCCTATATTTTCAAAAATGTCAGATTAACCTTCATATAGTGGGTCTGATGCACAGCACTACACATCAACTACACAAGACTAAATGATTGGAGGCGGTTCACTGGATGCGTCCAAGGTGAGCTTTAAAGCGGTGCTGCGGCTCCATAATGGTTACGTTTTTATCATCGGTTTCCACTCGGGACCACATGAAAGAAAACGTACAACAACATGAAAACAACTGTTAACACACCATCAACTATTATAAGTTTAAGTGGGCCAAGATTGTGGGTGGACCTATAGGTCCAATTGCCATACCTTGGATGGGGCTACAGCAGGGTTACAACAAAGTTGTGGCTGTTTCTGTCGGTTCTGTGGGACAGCCGTGCCCAGGGACTTACCACTACCAGAAAAAAGGATTGGCCCCAACGATCCAATCACTTGAACCGTGGCAAAAAGATTGTACTTAATGAGCCACTTGTAGAATCCCCAAGATCTTGCTCCCTTTCTCCACCACATCAAAACTTGGACTAATGAAAGAATTTTGTAAGGCCATGGACTCGAAATGGGGCTGGATTTTTGATTTTTTATACCTTTCGTGATAAAAATTTCCTAGACTTAGTGGAGGATTTTGTAGAATACACAAGATTCTTGCTACCTCCTCTCCACATCAAAACTTGGACTAATGAGAATTTTGTAAGGCCAATGGATCGAAATGGCGCAGGATTTTATATACTTCGTCGATTAAATTTCCGAAGACTTAGTAAGGCCAAAATGAAGGAAGGTATATTAGTCGGTCCACAGATACGTCAGCTCTTCCGAGATCAGCGGTTTGATGATATCCTCACAGGTGATGAAAAGTTAGCTTGAAATGCTTTCCAGCAAGTGGCCACAAACTTTCTAGGAAACAATAAGGTTGACAATTACCAGGAACTTGTAGAAACCCTCTTGCAGCGCTACGAGAGACTAGGGTGCAGCATGTCTTTGAAATTACACTTTTTACACTCTCATCTGGATTTTCTTTGAGCCCTGCTAACTGCAGTGCTGTCAGTTGACGAGCATGGGGAACGATTTCATCAGGACATTTACTACCCTCGAAAAAAGGTACCACGGGAAATGGAATGCAGCAATGCTAGCAGACTATTGTTGGGACCCTTGTGAGAGATGCTCCAGAAACTCATTACAAGCGACCAGGCAAAAAAGGCGTCGCTGTGAATTATTTCCGCTATGAGGGCATTATGATATATGGTATGTATATGCACATGTGTAAAACTTGTCCTTATGATATTTAAAAAAACTAGAGCTAATCTGGTGTTTTAACGGCTATTTTTCATATTCAGCAGCCCAAACAATATAAAGGTAACTTGGTTTAATCTCAGATTACTCACAAAAAGTCAAAATGTTGTTTGTCCAGATTATAATCTACCAGTTTATTTCTCCGCTAATAGAGAAAGTATAATAATATTACCAGTCATTTCTTCGCTCACAGCGAAACGTTAATAATCTACCAGTTATCTCTCTACTTATGGAGAACGTATAACTACCAATTACCTCTCCGCTCATAGAGAAAGTATAACCTACCAGTTATCTCTCTGCTCATTATAGACAGTATAATTTACCAGTTTACCTCTCAGCTCAGAGAAATATACCATTTATCTGTTCCACTAATAGAAACGTATAATTTCTACCACTTATCTCTCCGCTCAATCAGAAAAAGTGTAATCTACCAGTTTTATCTCTTCCGCTCATAGAGAAAGTATAATCTACCATTTATCTCTCCGCTCATAGAGAAAGTATAATCTACCAGTTATCTCTCTGCTCATAGAGAACATATAAATCTACCAGTTAGCTGTCCACTAATAGAGAACGTATAAATCTATCAGTAATCTCTCCACTCATACAGAAAACGTATAATCTACCAGTAATCTCTCCACTCATTAAAGAAAGTATAATCTACAAGTAATCTCTCCCCTCATAGAGAAAGCGTTTTCACTTGTTATTAGGAAAAATAAATAAATAAATAAAGCAGCCACCACCACGGAAAATGCTGCTGTTTGGGCTCAAAAGACCATTCTAACCGAAAATGATCTTATTAATTTTTCCCGCGTGTGTCTGGGGATGTTGATGCTTAATGCCTCAAGTAGGCTCTCGAACTCAAGTGAGTCCAACACAGGACCGTAGTCAGTCAGAATTTTTCCACTCCATTCTGGAATGTACATCTAGTTGTTCGGAATTAGCGTAGCTTTTATTAATATTTCAAAACTCTTACCCTTCAGGATTAATCTAGCTTAATAGCTTTTCCTCAAGTGGTATGTCTTGAGGCTCAGCCGTATCCATGATTACATGTTCTATTCAATGGAAGACATGATTATGGAAATGTGGAACTTGAAATGTGTTATATTTACTCGATAAGCGTTTTCTTATATGCTGTAATAATTTCAATTACGTTTTCTAAATGTTAAAAACATGTGATTCAATCTATTTAAAAGGATGTAAGAGGATTTATTTGAAAAAACTAAATTAGACAAAAAACTTACCACTTGTTAAATATTCAGAAATTAAAATGAAAAAACTATAAAGTGCTACTTGAAATCTTCATAACTGCGTGATGCAGAAAATGCGAATACAAAAATAAGCGATTTATGCGAAAGAATTTAAAGTTACAGAAAAAATGGTTATACCGCAAGACTGAAATATACACTGTATCAGAAATAAACATGAATTCTGGGAAAGCAGAAATGGAAAACAACGAGAAACATAAAAATAGGACAAAAGGGAAATCTATGTTTAATGTTTAGTATTTTTTAACTAAGTAAGAATTTTACGGAAAAACTGTAAAAGAGGATAGGTTGAAAAAAATGGGCGGACAAGGTAATACGTTGTAATGTTAAAGGATCGTTACACGTCCATTGAGGCAGATTGGGAATATGCTGTTAGGCCCATATTTTCCTGACCATCGGCACACTAGGGTGATGTGGTCAGCATCACGCCGGCCGCTTAACATTCCCAGAGTTTTCTGGTACCCAATTGGGGCTGGGTCAACCCAGGAGCCGTTTGCAGCCTAAAAAAAAAATCCCACCTCATCTGGGGATCGAACCATAGACCACTGAGCTAGGAAGCCAGTGCACTAACCACTTTGCTACCGACACACGAAATAATGGCCGGAAGTAGTTTTGTTGCAGTGTTTTCCTACACGTAATCATTTTAGATTCACAACATAAAATAGTCTTCGTTTTTACGAAGAAAAAAACTATCCACTTTTTGGCCTAGCTATTATGTAGCACGGGTGTTCTTTCACCATTTAGAAGATTCAATAACAAAACATATGTTCTTCTAGAAAACTCAGTAACATGGTTTTCCCCTTCTAGAAGACACAAGAACATAACATGGTTTTCCCTTCTAGAAGATCAAAGAACCATAACACGGTTTCCCCTTCTAGAAGACACAAAACATAACATGGTTTTCCCTTCTAGATGATACAAGAACATAACATGATTTTTCCCCTTCTAGAAGATCCAGAAACATCACATGATTTCCCTTCTAGAAGATCCAGAAACATCACATGGTTTTCCCCGTCCTAGAAGATCCAGAAACCTCACCTGATTTTCCTTTCTAGAAGATCCACAAACATGACATGGTTTTCCTTCTAGAAAGATCCAGAAACATAATGGTTTTTCCCTTCTAGACGACCAGAAACATCACATGGTTTTCCTTTTCTAAGAAGATCAGGAACGTAACATGGTTTCCTTTTCTAGAAGACACAAGAACATAACATGATTTTCCCTTCTAGAAGATCAAGAACATAACATGGGTTTCCCCTTCTAGAAAAGACTCAAGAACATTTAACATGGCTTTCCCCTTCTAGATGATACAAAGAACATAACATGTTTTCCTTCTACAAGTTCTAGGAAACATGTCATAGTTCCTCTTTCAGAAGACCGTGGGAACATATTATGGTTTCCCTTTCTAGTATGAACAAGAACATAACATCGTTTCCTTCTGCTAGAAACCCAGAACATAACTCCTTCAAGAAAAGACACGAAAGACAAATAAACGGTTTCTTTTCTACAAGTATCCAAGATACGAAGGGAACGGTGTAACCTTCTAAAAAAAACCAAACAAATTTTACACCGATTTTCTTCTCTTGAAGACCTAAAAAATAAAGCACGATTTCCCCTTCTAAAAGACCCCAAGATGTAACACGATTTTCCCTTCTAGAAGAACTAAGAAGTAACACGAATTTCCCTTCTAGAAGTCCCAAGAATGTAACACGGATTTTCGCTTTTAGAAGACCCAAGAAAGTAACACGATTTTCCCTTCTAGAAAGGACCCAAGAATGTAAAACTCGATTTTCCGCTTCTAGAGGACCAAGAACGTAACACGAATTTTCCCTTCTAAAAGACCCAAGAATGTACACGATTTTCCGGCTTCTAGAAGACCCAAGAATTTTATATTCGATTTCCCGTCTAAAAAAACGCCAAGATTTGTAACAGATTTCCCTTTCTAGAAGACCCAAGTATATATTACGATTTCCCTTCTACTTACACAAGTATGTTAACACATTTGTCCCTTCTAAAAGACCCAGGAAGGAATATAACACGTTTCCTCTTCTAGAAGACCAAGAATGTAACACCAATTTTCCTTCTTTTTAGAAGACCCAAAACTCGTATAATACGATTTTCCTTTCTAGAAAAACCCTAGAATGTAACATGTTTTCCTTCTAGTAAGACCAGTGAAACGAGTAGCCCTAGCGTATAAGATAACCTCGTCCAAAACCACACCGGCTTGGTAAACTCTTGACACATTACGATCTTCAATTCTAGCGACCAAAAACATGAATTGGTTTTGTTTCAATTCAAGCACATACAAAATGTATGTTTCTTATATAAATTAAATTTATAGATCCATTTTCCCCCATTCCCACAACTTTTAATTTTGAAATGTTGGACATTTGAAAGGACCACATTGGGATATTAGCATGTCAAATTTTTTTTTTTTTTTTAAACTGATTACTGACCTCAGCACAATATGCATATTCCAAAGAAAGTGTTAAAAGTTAAAAGTTATATTTGTAAACACATTACCTATCTCCAAGCAAATGAAGCATAAAACAGACATCCTTCCTAGGGTCATAATGTTTCTAAGTTTAATTTTCAATTTTCTTGGACTTATTATTTGTTATTACGACACTTTTTTCCAATGAGATCTTCAGAACCATACCATGCCGGGATTTCTACTCTAAAAAAAAGGCATATCTACTTGTCAATGTTCAATGTCAGTCCTATTGTATGGCTCTCAAACATGGAGAATAACAAAAAAACAGCAATCAAGAAGTTATAGATTTTCATAAATGGGTGATTGCGTAGTGAATAGAAGGATTGAATGTGGTTATGACAAAAAATCACTTAATGGAGCTGTATGGTCATAAACCTGACCACTGTTACGGTATTGTCTCCCCTGCTTTGCAGGTAGTGGTCCAACAGTGGCAAAAATCAAGAGTAATCTAATATGGGCTTCATAGGTGTCTACTTCGCACAAGGATTACTCTTCGGCACATTTGTTATAGAAGAGTTTTATTAACGCTTCTTTCTCCAATGGAGTTACAAGATATTCAGATAACGAAGACAATGCTACATTGGCTGAGTTTACGTTTATGGTCTTGAATCTGCCGACTAACTTTTGTGAATAAATAAGCAATGATTAATCTTAGCTCGTTCAAGCTCTTAACCTCTTGATTTACTCCGTGGAAATTCTTATTATTCAGGTAATGAACTCTGTTTAGAGGGTGGGTAGGTACTGACTGGAGGACAAAAATTGCAGTAATACTTTTTAATGATTAAACCGATGTTAAATGTTGTTATTTAACAATATAGCTGAATTTTAATAGATGACGGTAAGTTTTAAACGGAGGACTGCAGTAATTGCTAATAGTTAAACGATGAGTAGTTACAACAATGACGATAGCTGAGTGTTTTGTTAAAAAAATTATCGGTACATCGCTTTCATGTTAGTTCGTTATAGAACATGGAAACTGCGGTGGTCTGAAGCTTATCCGTAGGATGTTTCTTTTTACACAAATTCTCACATGCTCGTTGATGCTCAACGATTTCGTTGCAGAATTTGTTTTACATGATTGATATAGCCAGCACATACAAAAACCCGTGTCTCCTTGTACTAACATGCTCGAGGGAACAGTTCCCTTCTTGTTCCAGAGATAGTACCCTTTCAACGGTAACGCCCACCAACCACTATGGTACGGTAAAAGAAGTTACACACGAATACCCTATCTTGATAATAGTGCAAAGTTTCCCGACCACATAGGATCTTATGTGTAGACCCATCTTCGATTTTCCACCATTCAAAGAATACCTCAAGACAGTTTACCCTCAAGAAGAGAATTAATACTAATCTCTTCGAAAGTAAAACTTTCTTTTACATTTTTATATTGAATATGCTTTTATATTTACTTTACATTAAACCTGAACACTCAGTCAAAAGTATTAATGCATTTGTTGCATGCTTTAAATTTCCACTGATTGATGTTTAAATTATAACATCTACAATGGGTTCAAATCTGTGTTATGTTTACATCCAATCATGAAATGTACGTTGGGTGAAACTTCCATGAAATTATGCATGATTATGAAAATGGCTTCTATGGCACGCCTGTTGAAACATGTGAAGGTATTTGCTTAATTCACGTGAAGTGTACATATTTCTGAATCATCTTTCCCTCCCTGCTCCAAATGGAACTTGGGGACCTACTTTATGGGTATGTTTGTAATTCTACCATTTTAGAATGGCTCAGCGATGACGCAGTGGACCAACGTGCAGTCAGATGGTTAATGAAACGTCATTCTCAAGTGCTGCAGGGTGCAGCCTCGTAGGGCTGCGAGACAGTTGCTAGCGAGATTCAGGATATTGCCACTCACAGGTCATACAATACATCTGCGTTCATCATGTTAGTAAAGCAAATCCGGCCGTGTTGCAATGCAACTTACGCCAGGTCCTGGACTCACAGAGGTCTTGCACAAGACGGATGAAGTTAACGTACTGAGCCGATGGGCTTTTTTACAGGTGTAAATGGGGTACAACAATTTTACCGTTTATTGCCTCGTTGACCTTCGAAAAATGGGGTGGATGTGTCCTCATATTAGTTCACGACTTGCACGTATCTAAAATGATAGAGAATTACTGGGCTAAGTTATTTTTTTTTTTTAAGTCTGTAAATTACTGCAATAGGAAGGTCCGGTCTGTCAAACATGGGGAATTCTGAATTTTCAGCTTCGCTCTGGCAACGTACTGGTATGATAGTCCTCATGGCAGGGTTACACACAATCTAACACAGATTTGATTTAATAGTAGATTGAAGCAAACATTGTTTAAGTTGCAAACGAAATGTCAGCCCCGCACTGTTTGTTGACGGAGCTAGTTCAAAAGTTTTAATCACAATCAAACGATTATGTGAAAATGACCTACAAATTGAAAGTGGGGGGGAACTTTCCCAATTTTCCTGAGCATGGGATAAGTATTAGACGTATGTAGGGGTAAAGGATTCCGTATCATGCGACAAAAAATGAAATCGAGCGCTGGCAGTGTAATGGCTACCCAACGTCTGCAAACTCATGGCGACCATGTGATTCATGGTGTAAACCCGGGCGTCGTCAGCGTATCTGAAGAATGTTTCACGGCCGGAAATACAGGAACTCGAATACCTCGATACGTGCTCTGTGATAAACCCTTGTGGATGGAAGGACGCGAAGCTCATTGTTACTCGGGCTTGGAAGGACAAGTCCTACAGGTTCCCCAAGCAGGACGCATATGGGTTTACATGCGCTTAAGCTCTGCAAAAGCTGTGAAAGCGTCCAAGTGCAAATGTGAGGTATACAGAAAAAAAAGTGTCAAATCAGTTTTGACAAAAACAGATATCTGCTGCCTTGTAGATATTAGTACTGCTAGGGGCGTGGAGTCGGAAACATCGCTAAATAAAATCATTTCAAACTTGCTGAAAATGTAAATATCTTACGTTGAGTCTGCAGCTCAGGGGTGTGTTCTAATAAGAAATGTCGCATCTGATCAACATAGGGGTTGATGTCTGGGTCGCTTATGAGTGAAACTGCATTAGGTTTAAGCAGGAGAATTCGCTTTTAGGCTAGTCACATGGATTGTTTTTAGTGGTACGATATTTTCAGATTGTAATGTCCCGATGTATTGGTTTTTTTGACAATGCCAGATGGTGACTCTCTTTAAGAGATGAATCTCAGGCAATGATAAGATTCGCAGAACTTGGTGTCTGAAGTATATGATTTGGTATCTGTTGCTTGAATCATCGTGAAACATTTACAAAGTGAGAGATGGCTAAGAACACATAATATATTACACCGTCTCTCGGAGTACAGACATAAAACGGATGTAAGGACGTCACATTCTTAAGGACTATGAAATGTGAGATACAGAACAGTAAAACTTAGAATTCATTCATTTGATGGTTCGAGACTACTTTGACATCCGAAGCAGAAAAACATTTTTGACTGATGTGCCGAAATAACTCACTAAGCGTCCATATTATTTTACTTTATGTCCGAGTTAACACTAATTCGGCACAGGAGTGGGATTTTAATTACGTGATGTCGAGGGTTAAGGCCTATGCTCCATTGTTGACTTATGTTTTAATCGAATGATTGTCCGATTTCATACATGACTAAAACATAGAATATATTTTTAGGATGATATGATCCGAGGTCCCCACCTGACTAATAGAATATATCTGTAGTCGATGTCCGGTTAGCTGGACCAGTCTATAGAAATTTAGAAGTATGGTAATCTCAAGAAAATGACTTCCAAGTCAGACTGCAACTATCGAAGTAGGGGATTGAAGTTTTTAAGCAATGGACTTCATATTACATAGGAACTGGCGATTTTTATGAAAACATTGGCTGGAAGATGCACCTCTGAGGTGAAGATTCCTAGACAGGGCGAAAAGCAGCATTATATCAAATGAAGCATTTTATGCAAGAACTATTTAGTCACTGGAGTAACAGATTTCTTCGCTAGCTGTATATAGAACATCCGTACCATCGTTAAGCAGTGTCGCGATGAGACAAGCGCTAGTAAAACGCATTGCCACGGAAGCACCTGTCTAGGGCCACGAGACCTGGTGTTTTACAGAATTACAAGTTAGCCTCGTACATGGACGAGACGTTCAACAAACGAAAAAAAAAAAAAAAAAACAAGTGGTTATATTTAGGGCGCATAGTCCAAACATAAAAGACCGTTAGGTCGGAGTACGTACTTAAAATAATAATGACAAACCTCTTTTATCACCCATGACCAAACTTGTACAAGCCCACGATGTCTGTCTCTTCACACGCAGTAATGTTTCCTGATCTTTCCCAGTCGACTCACAAAGCAGGTACTGTCTCCCTTAATAGCAGCGAGAAATGGGAAAAACACTGTAGTTCTAACGTACCATCTTGGGGACCCCCCTTAATTGCTAATTCAATAAATAATTACTCATAGATAACAAAACAGCGATTAACAGTTGTAGCCCACACAAGACTTCCTTGCCCTGGACTCTATTCAATTATTCCGATTACTTTGATTGTAAAATTTTTCCGGATGCAGTTGTTCATTTCCGATTCGTTTATCTCCGCCATACTGTTTTCCGGGCGATCTGCATATTTTCGTGACACGGATGTCCCTAGAAAGTTATTTTTGTGTCGTATTTCTGGCAGGCTGTTTAAATAACGGGTTATATATTGGTATTCCATGGGGAATTCACCGCCATGGTGAATGACACGAAAAAACGGGGATCATTCCCATCCTGAGCTTTTTTAACTGTATAACGGATGTAGACTGGCCACTAAGATAAGTTTAGCGACTTGGGACCACCAGGGCTGGATCTGCGCTTTCATAAATTAGCCCCAAGGAGGGACCTAACAAAAGTGGTATTATGCATTGTATTAAACAGTCAAGTAGGTACGTGCGTGCCACACATCTTTTTCTGTGAGCGCGTCTGTGTGGTGTCTGAGCAGAATTCTCGTAAGTTTATGTAATGTTTCTTAAGGTGTGAGTACATGAGATCGTTCATATACTGGGTTGTTGAATTTGCGGAACAGCGCAATTTTTCGCGCGTTAATATCATGTGTCCGGGAAATAGAAAAAGACAGTCCTCTGGGATTTCATTCTGTCATGGATTTTTATTTTTTGACCATTTTTGGAGTCATCGCTGTAAATTGGAGGAAAAAACTTATTGGACATCTTACCTGGCCAGCTCTTGTTCTGAAATATATATGGTAATGAGGAAACAGCCCCCAACGGGCTGATCACCCGCTTGCCAGGATCACCTTTGATTACGGAAAACAACAACAAATCGGATTGATTTGTCGTTGCCCATAAAGGACGCCATTACGGCATGGTTGGGAACAACGGCAAAAGTAAAATCTATTCGCTGTTGCCCTTAAGACGCCACTAGGCGTAATGGCCACTTGATATGCTTTGCCGAGTCGTTTGGTCTAAGGACGGAAAGAAGAAGAAGAAGAGAAACAGCGGTAGTCGTGGTAAGTAGAGAACAGCGGTGGACGTGGTAAGAGGAAAAACTGCATGTAGGACGTGGTAAGAGGAACAGCGGTAGACGGGACAAACGTCAATGGAATAGAAAAACTGCAGACATAAATTAAAATGATCAGGAAGACGTAGAAAACATTCTTGAGCTGATTCCGTGTTCCACCCAGTAACGGACCCTCGCACCACGGTGCCACAATGCATTACGAGCTGCCTGTTAATGCTGAATCCTCTCTAAGAAGGGATGAAATGGTTCTTTCCATTAGTTTTCCAGGCAGAGGCGTTAGATGCGGACGCGGAAGGAATTTAATATACGTTCGATCCTCAGTCTCATGGAAGAAAAAAAGAGAATACGGCATTGCACGTTATAATAATTCTGGAAGAAGACAAAAAATTACGGGGACATGATGAAGAGAGTTGGATGAGCAAAGAGGTCACGTTGATCCGTGGACATGGAATCTGCGGCCACACGCAGCCAATGGATGGCATTATCTTTTTTTTTCCTTCAACAATGGTCGCACCTCGTCTCAGTTCAGTCATAGTCAACACCGGTCTGTGTTTACGTTAACGGTGTACGTCGGAAAACATAGGTGGGCTTTATTTTACCATGGGAGCTGCCGGTAGCATTGTGGTTAGTGCAACTGACTTCCTAAGGCGCAGTGGTCTATGGTTCGTATCCCACAGATGAGGTGGGTTTTTTTTAGGCCGCACACGGCTCCTGGCTCGTCCCAGCCCCAACTGGGCGACCCAGGCCCCAACTAAGTACCAGTGCTAACTTCAGGGAAGGTTAAGGCGGCCAGCGTGATGTGACACATCATTCACCTAGGGTGTGCCGATGGTTATAGAAAATATGGGCCTAACACCATATTCCCCCAATATGTACTCAATGGGGGTGTAAACGGGATCCCCTTTACCTTTTACCTTGTTTATTTTTTACATGATGGATTCTTTAATCAGTTTACAACTGTCAGAACTACGATCCCTGTATAAAGCACCTTAAAGTTTACAGAAAAATGCGGTTTAGGCAGCATCTCACGAGGATGGAGCCCAATTCAAAATCCCTTTACCTGCATACAAGAGTAGGTGCATATTCAATGATTATCCATACAACAACACGGCCGATTATAAGACAGTGTGGATTACACTTGGATCTCAAAGGACGGTTAAAACTTCAGCTCCACACGACGCCTTACACGGCAATCTGTCGATCGTAAAAGTAAATGTAAAGTAGACTGATTCAAAGTAAGGACTATCGATGATGAAATACGAATATGTTGCTTAGGCATGATAGGAGTCAACAGGCTGGTGTGTTGAAGTGAAGCAACTGAATCTACTGAAGGAAGCACTAGACTACGGCTAGAAGGAGTTTTTTCAATCTGTGCCTTCCAGTCATGGACAAGAAGCAATTTTCATTCCTGTGTGCGTGATGTTGTGGCCCGTAATACCATCTGCCCCTTTTCTATCAGGCGTCCCCCTTGCCCATGGAGGGGGTGGGGGGGGGGGGGGGGGGGGGGGTTTAAAATTTATTGTGAAGGGGTTCATCTGAAATGAGTCTGCTGCGGAAGGTGTTATATTGTTTTTACTAGTTTTTTTTCCTTTTTTTTGGGTTAGTACGTATGGTGTTTTTTTACCCGTCCAGGACTGCATTCGGAAAAAAAGTGATCTCACAATTGCTACTTTCTTTCTACATGCCTATACAGGATTATGTGTATCTATTTATGTCTTACAATATACTGTATGCGTTCTATTGCTGATGCATACTATTTTCTCACAGGCTTCATGATGTTTTGGTTTTTCATTGTGTTGTTAAGGATATAAAGGGTAAGTTATCTTCATGATGTTGTGTAAAGGCCTAAGTTATGGGGGGGGAGGAGATACATAAATATTTTATTTCAGCCAATTTAAAGGTGTAAAACTGCCGATTAGCCAGATCTGTTGCTTGACTGAATTTCAGCGCGGTGGAGAAAGTGAGTGAACTCCGGTTTCCTGCGCGAATAAGAGGATCGTGTTAGCCCATTTCCAGCGGAAGATACCTAACTGAATCCTTCACTAAGGCTGTGAAGTATCACGTTAAAAATACTAACAGGTTGCTATGCTTGGCATTTACCTGACAAGAGAATAGGACACAAGTGCATTACTGCAGAACAAAAAAATAATAGAAAAACCATTAGTACAAGAAACTAAGAAAAACGGCGTCGTGGGATGGGAACACACTGAGGAAATCTGTTGACATGCATGGACAAAGGAAGTCCTTATTCTGGAACCCAATGGGTAAGAGAGGAATGGAGAGAGAGAGAGAGAGAGAGAGAGAGAGAAGGAGAGAGACTTTGGGGAGCACCTGTGCTGGAGGGGTGAGATGGAGAGAAGAGAAGTGAGAGAGAGGGATGGGAGAAGGGGGGGTGGCGAAGGGAGACGGGAGAGAGGGCGGGTAAAGCGGAACACCACGGGAAAAAAGGATAGCTTAGGAGACAGAAAATGAAAGTGAAGACACAGAATGACCTTGAACTGATGGGACAGGATAATGTGACGGGGTCATATAATTCAGTCGCTAATTTTTCTGTGACCATTTTTGCTTCCACCACAACTGCGTCATTCCTTTTCTTCCTTTGTTCACATTTATCTTTTGGTGACGACGCCACCCACTCGATCTTATCTTCACCTTCCTGGGTTGACCCTATGTACTTTACCAGCTCGCCAGCTTTCTGGCAGGATTATCCCTTTCCTTGTGGGCCGTCGGTGTGTTTAGCAAGAAGGGGATGGGACACTCATAGCCATCTTTGAGATGGTTGTTGTTGGATCGCCAGAACCTATTGTGTAAAGCTGAGACGGATTTAAGCTGTCGCACCACAACACTAGATTTGCATTAAACTACTTCCGCTCATTTTGGTGATGATTTAGTAAGTATGAACAAAAGAGTTAAGTAAACTTCAGGTAAACAATTTGCGCACTAAGTCCGACGGGAACCTTGCCGCCACGTGTGTCTGCGCCCCATGCACGTCCTGTCAACGTTAGGTATGATATAACTGAGGAAATATACTATCCCGATTTGAATGAAATAGGTCTCGTGAGTAATGACTGTTCATGTATTCCATGCTTAAAGAAACATTACGGGCTCTCAAATCTATCAATCTGTTGTGGTCGGTTACGGAAGTTCTATCTAAGCAAAAACAATCTCTTGATATTCCAAAGAGATTGATATCTGCAGGCTGTTGGTGTCAGGAAAGTGGAGGAATAAAAGTAAGAAAACAAAAGTACAGGAGCCGGGACCAACTACTAGAAAGTTAGTATCAGAAAACAACATTTACATGCGCGCTTTGGAACGCTCCAGTACTAAACAGAAAATGATAACAGGTTTTACGTTCAGTGGAACCAGAGTTAGCTCGCACAATTCGCGCGTAAACTTACATATCTGTATTTATTGTTCTCCGCAAATAGATTCACTTTCTTGAAACATCCGTGAACGGTTTCCCGGAATAAACTAATGTATTAAGTTGTGCTTTTATAGTATATTTTTCTTTCTTAGATTACTTAGCGATGTAAAGATAAGAGTAGGAACTCCTTTCTTGTCTAAAAGTTTTAAACAAGTCATAAATCGAGTAGGGTTTTTCGGCTCAAATGAGGTTCACAAGAATAAAATATTTGGAGATAAAGCAAAAAAATAAAAATAAACCGGATATTATGATGTATATGATCTCAAATAAGTGTTTTCAAATCATAAAACGCGTGTTTTTCATTTCATCATTTCTCAGTGGATCTTGTCCCTTTGTTTCTTTTTTTTTTTTCCACTGTTAATGTGCAGGATGAATTTTAGAGAGCGGTAAAAAACATGTAAGAATATGGAATACTTTAGGAAATCTTAAGTGTGGAAAATATTAGGATAAACTGGTAATTTGTTTGTTATAAGGATGAGGATGGTTCACAGCTTTTCTTTTTGTTAATATTAATGTCTTTTTAATTACAGGGGGGTACATTGTAATATGGGAGTAACACCAAGAGGTTTACTTATAATTTGGATTTTGTACAATAGTACAATATGGATTATCATGTTATTAAGGAACGTTTCGAATACTATTATAAAACCCGGTGGGCTAAGAGGTTATATCGATTTTTCTCTCCATTACACAGTTTACCATGGATGTTCTGAATTGTGTCAATCTCAGTATTTACGCCATATGTAAATGTGTACCTAAATTATGACTTAGTAAGGTTAGGGAAGGCAAAGGCAGTGATGAAGGAAAACGGGGTCCATCTTCAACCCTCATATATAAAGCTGGGCCTTGTATGGTGGTCTCGAACATTTCTCTTCACTACGTCAGTTTCAGCCCTGTAGACTTACCTTTTACTTACTGTAACAGGTATAAAATTGTTATTTACATTTATAGATGGATACTGCTATATGATTTGCTAGTAAATACAGGGTATATCTGTATCAATTAATCCTGGAAATTTAAGTTATATCATTAACACTGCTATTATCTCTCACCAATCCTCTCTTCATTTTCTCTCTCATATTCTTTTGTCTACACAGATTCCTCGCGCGCGCATTATTTACACCCACATGTACGCAAAAATGAGCAGTATGATATGCATGACAAAAGTATAGATTCGGTTGTTCTACCGAACGGTTAGATGTTTGATGAAGGCGCTACCATTCCATCATAACTTCACAAATTAATGATACAGGACGTTTGGACATTTTGCCAGTTACCAAGCATAAATCAGTCTATGTGAGTATGCAGGATCTCAGGCATTGTCCACATTTCAGCCTTGGATTTTGGAGGTGCAGTGGGGAATATATAGAGATCGAAATATAATTCAAATCAACACAAAAATAAGAAATCTTCAGCTCATAAATGCCCTTGTTGGTCCTGAAACATGGAGAGAAAACCAAAAATAATAACTAAGCTGCCACATACTGTCATAAATGGAATGCTTCGCGTTTTTGAACAGATATATTGATAAATGGTATCTTCTTCTTCTTCTTCGTACACTCTCAGAGCGTCGTCCACGTTGAATGTTCTCAAAGAAAGCAGTAGTCAGTTTGAGGCTATTTGAATCCCCGTAAAGCTTTTCACGAAAGGAGCTGGCGTCGGCCATATGCACTTTCTCTGTACCACATAAAGGGGCAACTTTGAAAGCAGATGTTCAGCAAAAAAAAAAAGTCATTTTATCAGTGCCACAGTTTACACTGATCGGTAAGTTCCTTTCTTTAGCTTGTTGAATAGATGGTATCTCAATCTGTTGTGGCCAGTGCGGAGTTGAAGATTAAACACTTGTTCTCTTCTGTGGAGTTGGTAGTAAGCATCATTCTGTGTGTGCCCTGGATGTTCTAACATACCATTTGTTTCTGTAACTGATTCTGATAAAAACTCTTTGCATCCTCAAAAGTTATGCTTGCATCAAGGCTGAGGGTAGATGTGAACCTTTCTTTTGCCATTCTGTCAGCCTCGTTCTTTGCCGGCGATGTTACAATGAGATGGGATCACTGGATCTCAACACTTTTGAATCGTTGACAAAGTTTGGTGGAGTACTACTCTGAGATCATCCAGGTCTGTATTATTTTGGGGGCCCCTTTGTTCCTACGTTGCAATTACTGGACTGTGGCATCAGTATAAGAATACAGCATACTAGTCTCTCTGCCCTTTCTTCTGTCAATATAAATACCTCTGCTGCAACGTTTTCAAGGACCTCTTTTTTGCCCTCTGCTCTGAAGTTTGCTGAGGAGAATCGTCACACTGTCGCCACTGACAACCTTTTTTCTGCACCAGTGCTTAAGGTCAGAAAGAGACCCCCACCTACATTTTCTGTTGCATTTGTTGATGATCCATCTGTGTATGCATGGGTATTTTGTCGCTATGGATTTTCTATCTGTTGCAGGTGTGTGGCTCTTTTTTACTTTCAAAGGCCAGGAATGTGTTTCTAACAGTTTTAAGGAAACGATTATGTTTCTAAAACTGGAAGTTGGTGCAGTGTAGATGGGTTTACAGTGGATATTTAATCTATGGATACTGCTCTCATTTTGTGGTTGGGTGATTCACAAAATACTT
>JAMPIV010015115.1:0-78987 GCA_024509875.1 Oreohelix idahoensis | reverse complement strand
TTTTTTTAAATTTTTTTTTATTTTAAATTTTTATTTTTTTTTTTTATGTTTTTTTATATTTTTTTTTTAATTTTTTTTTTGTTTTTTAATTAATTTTTTTAATTTTTTTGTTTTTTTGTTCAGAATCAACAGATTTAATACTTGTGTTGGGTACTTTAGTTCTGTGCGAATTTATTTATTGTAGTTACCCGATAACGCCATGTGCATATATATATAGAAATATTCTTTCAACAAAAAAATTCGTTTGTGTGTGTTTTTTTTTTTTTTAAAATTATAATTTTTTTTTATTGGGTTTGGTTTTTATGTTTATTTTCCAGTTATTTGTAGTTCGAGTATTTATAGATCATTGAATTAAGTAGTGTCAAAAGATTTGATTTTAAAATAGTTGAAAAGTAATGTAGAATGAATGGAATTTTGAAAGGGGGGGAAGAGGTGTTAAGTGTTTTTTAAATTTAATACAAGTTTTGGTTTGTAATGTTTTAATTTAATATATTACCAGTTTTAGTGGGTTTATGTGGCCTATGTGTGCAATGGAGTTTAAGATGAACTTGGTTGGTTTGTCCTGTAATTTTACTACCCACCGATTTGTAGCTATGCAACGCGAAACAGCTACTCCCCCCTCTTTTGGTTTGGGTGAGGCTTAAAAATTGTGTGTTATATGTATGCTTTAGTTGAGTTTTTTTAAATACGTTGTACATTTTAGGGGTGAAAAAATGTTTAAATACGGTTTCAAAGATTTTTTATTATTAACTAGTAGTTAGGTGTTTTTTTTGCATTTAAGGAACAATTATTTTGACCTGATAAATTTTAATACTTGGGAATTATAATTGGTTAAATAATTTTTTATCGCCCCAAAAATAGTTTTGTTTTTAAAGAATATATGGGTTAGGGGGTGGTAGTTTTTTTTTGGGTTTGGTTTTTGTTTTTTTTGTTTTTTTTTTTTTTTTGTTGGTTTTAAGTTTTGGATTTGTTATGAACGTTTTACTTTTTATTTGTTTTGGGGGTATATTGTTTTAATGTGTTTTTGGCTTGTTTTTTATTTTTGTTTTATTATTTTTTTTTTTTTTTAATTATTGTTTTTTTGTTTTTTTGTTTAAACATGGTTTTTATTTTTTTCCTATTTTATTTATTTGTTTTTTATTTTGTTTGTTTTTCTTTTGAATGTTTTTTTTTTTATATTATTTTATTTTTTATTTTTTTTTTTTAATTTTTTTTTTGTTGTTTTTTATTTTTTTTACACATTCCCCCCCCGCCCCCCGTTTTTTTTTTATGTTTTACACCAATAATCCTTTAGTGAGACAAGGCTCAGTTTTTACAAAATTGTAGTGGTTGTTGTACGGAAGGGTTTTTATGGGTAACCCAATTTCTTCAGAGTTTGTAATTTAGCCTCCAGAATTATGTTGTTATCTAGTATTATTTTTTAATTTTATTTTTTTGTCGGCCCCGCCCCAATTTGTAAGTTTCAAAAGCCTTCCCTTCTTACATTTGGTTGGTCTTTGTTGGTTTAATATTGACAGAATGGAGCTTGGTCTTTTGGAAAATTGGAGAATACAATTTTTCATTTTTTTGATGTTGGATTTAGGTCAAAAATTAAATAACTTTTGAATTTTGCTTTTTTCATACAATGCATACGATTTTTTGTGTTGAGTAAAAACGTAGGTTATTTCATAAGTTAGGGTTTTATAGTTGTTACATGTACGAATTTTTGAGATTAATAAATAAAAGAAGATAACCAGACTAATGGACGCCTGTTGTTTTGATTTTATTTTTTGATGGGTTTTTTTAGTTTGTGTTTTGTCTTTTTTTTATTTGTTTTTTTAGACAGTTGGACGATTATTTAAAAAAGTATGACTTTTTGTTGGTTTTATTGTCACAGAGTTAATTTATCCCACCAAAGACAATCATCCGAGGGTTTCCACCAACCACAAATAAAGAAAACAAAATTTGTAACGACCAAAACCCACTTTTTATTACAAAAACTTGATTGAGTTACAAAATTTGTTTGCTATCTCAATGTATTGGGTAAATATTGCATTCATTTTTTTTTATTGTGGACTGGTCATTTTTTTTTCTGCTATCTTTTATCCAATACTTGATGCAGTATCTGCGCTTTGATTAAAAATAAAGAATTCTCTAACTTCTGCACAAGGGGCTAAAAAATGAATTATGAAGGGGTGTTTAGTGATAGTAATCACAGTTGTCAAGGGGGATTGTTAGGAACTAACTCCTCTTTCCAGTTTCTCGATATTTTCAGAGCCAAGAGACGATGTTTGGATTGTCCTATGCAAAGATGTAGGGGGGAGGGTCGGTTTCAAAAAACAAGTAACCCCGTTTCAGACCCTCCTTTTATCTAGTGGGGGGTTTTTATGTACTATTACCATTTTTTTATTTAGACTGTATTTGTATGTTTTTAGGTTTTTCAGTTATCGAGCGTCGGCTTTTTTTAGTTTATGAATGTTTATTCGCTTAAAGTATAGTTAGAAAATTAAATGGATTAAACCTGGTTTTTTCCATGTCACTTGATTATATTTTTTTTGTATTATGAGATTTTGTCTTATGAGCTTTTTTTATTCCCCTAATTGTTCATTTAGTATGGGTATACCTGTAGTAAGTTATAGGCTGTGTGTTAATTATTATTGCGTTGCTTTAGTTAGTTAATGAAGGAATTGTTCCGTGATTTTTGTGGATTCTTGCACAGTATTTATTTGTATTTGCTCTACGATTTTGCAATAAAAAAGGAATAAAAACTATCGCAAGTCTCTGAGCTTCCCGCATCATGTGAAGGGATTGCGATTCATTTACTTACAGTCTCCTAATCTTATATACGGACCCCCATTTTTTTTGGAGTTAAAAAGTGTAATTTAATACATATTTTTTAGAAGCTTTTATTTTTTCTTGAACGACGTTATGTTTCAGAACGAGAGTAAATACAAGTTATAGATATTGTAAAATTATTATATTACGTCTCTGAGTTTAGTTATGAAGACACGATATGAATATGGGTGGTCTTGGGGTAGTAGACCGGGTAGCCTTTTATCCTTGCTTAATGGTTTTTATATATGTTTTGCAGATTCTTAGGATTGGGGATTATTGTTCGCCTACAAACAATAGGTAAGTTGGGGGTACTTGCGTAAAAAAAGTAATAGTAGAAGATTGTACATATGGATAATGATTTATATAGATAAACTGAGGGGGGTTGGAGGTGGTACCCTGGGTTTACTGCTACTAAAAATCCTACAGATGTTTAAACTAGAGAAAAATCAGTTAATGGGTTACAGTTGACCATTGTGACGGGCAGCTCCGATTGTGGGGATTGTTAGATGCAAGTAACCGGATATATATTTGATGAGGCACTGTAATATGATGTGGAGGTAAAGCCTTTAAGCATTGGCTCAGGTGCGGTGATACGAACTTTGGTGGGGGTTAGGGTAACGCGATTTATAGAATTTATATTTTTTTGGATTTTAGGTGCGTGGCATCGATAATTCTTCATAGTCGGTGATGAGTTATATTATCGGTCATAGACCAGGGGGAGTGTATGATGGGTTTGGCACCAGGGAACGTGTCATGGGGGACGGGTAGTGGCATACTAGATTGAGATAATTGTGGAGCACATTTCTAGTTCAATGCTGCAAAGGGTGTTGTAGGAGGGTACAAGGGGGGTCAGCTTTTGTTGTTTTGGATTGTGACTGTTTGTGGGGTTACGTGTAAGTTTTTGTTCTTATGTTTTGATTGTTTTTTCTAATTATTATAAATCTTCTGCAGCCATGTTAGTTATTGGCTTATCAGTTTTAAATAGGGACCCAGAGAGGTTATGACTTGTTTTGGTAATCTTCGTGGGTGTTGACAGACAGCTGGGGATAAGATATTTGTGAATACGAGCGTTGTCGAGGTTGGGGGTACCTTGATTTTGGAGAATTTTTGAGCATTAACCGGCAGGTAATTAAGATTGTATTTTGTTTTTTTGGAGTTTGTGACGGCGTCGGTAGTGGTCTATTTGAGTATGCTTTACTTCATTCGTTGAGAAGGTTCGCCCAAAGAACATTTTTATTTTTGGGGTTATTTTTGTGAAGATCTCTTATCTCTTTTTTTTTATTGTAATTGGTTGTTACACGCATTTTTTCAATTGGACTTACGGTTTCAGGGGTTAAAGAGTATATGGTGTGATTAGTGAGGGGCGCAGAGTATGGGTTGGGAAGTAAAGGACCCGGAGTGAGGGGTATTAGTGCGGGGGCTACCCTTGCTTGCCCCCCCCCCCACCCCCGGAACATACCAAGGTGAGGACAACTTTGGCTGTTTTGCGTAATTTGTCGGGATTTTTATGTTCAGGTATGTGGGGCTTGTTTTAGACCATATTTTTCAGGGTAATTTTGTAGTGAGCACAGAGAGGTAAGTAGCAATAGGGGTGAAGGGTATTATGTTATTGGGTGTGGGGCTTCGGGGTTGGGATGTCGTTTTGGGTGGGTCTGGGTTTTGGGTGGGTGGGTTTTTCTGCCAGGGGAGGCCGGCTTTAGTGTTTTCACACAGGGTGTGTGGGGGGTAATGTGTTTCTGGTTGTATCGGGGTTGGTTTTGGGGGCGGTTTTCGGGAGGGCGGTGTAATGATGGGGGTGTTTTTTATGATATGTTTACTGTTGAATTGTGTGGTGGGTGTGTCTTTATTAGATTGGGTTGGTGTAAATACTGTGGGCATGGGTAGCAGAGAGCGGTTTGTTCCCTTTTGAGACACAATTGGGCAGGGGGGGCCGCGCTAGTTAGTTTTTCTTTTAGATTAATTCTTCTAGTTTACTAAATTATAACTGACCTCCTCAAGACAGCCAACCCTACTGCCGCCACCTCCCTGTCCACCAGCCGGCTCAGGTGCCTCCCCTCTTGCTGCTCACAGTTTCCACTCCAAGGTCCGGCAACAGCCATTTTTTTGTTGGTTTTTTGTATAAACTATATGTGGTCTATTTTTAAATTCGATTTCTACCTTGAAATTTTTTTTAAATTAGGGGGAACTGATTTTTTCTTTTTTAAATGCATCCTGGAAACAACGTGGACATTCATTGTCGGCGAGGGAAAATCCGTACAAGGATAAGGGGGTGGGGGAAGGGGGAGGGGTGATTGTGGATGCCTTTCACATCACATCCAAGACGTTTTTTGGCGGGGTTAATACATGCATTTCTTTCTGTGTCAGTGATTCTCCATTCCAATCGATTTCCCTCTTAATATAATTTTAAACGTGATAGTCTCTGGACTAAATAAACTTCAGAACCAAGTTGGGGGGGGAGAGTTCAGCGGTGTATACATCAATCGTTTTTTGGTTTACAAAGAAACTTTGTATACTCACCTTTTTTAATAAAGAACACACAGAAGGGGTTAAAAAAATATTTTCATCGACAAAGTGAAAAAATCCACCACAAGTTGTTTAAAAAATCAATTTTTCACAATCACAAAAGTAGCGCGGAATACACAGAATTAATTATTAAAGATAAGATAGAAAGGAGAATGAGATAAAGTAATCTATCATGTGGAATTCTATCAGGTGTAAGTAAATAAATTTGGAAACATAAAGAACATCAAAATGAAGAGGACACAACATGTTGACCTTGTCCATTGACCATGGTTGATGACAACACTCTCACTTTGAAAAGGAACAACACGCTGTTCATCAGTTTGTAACGTATTTGGTCTACGCACATAGTGAGTTTTTGCGAGCCGGCACAGGCTAGAAATATCATGTGACACATTTACACAAAAACATCAGAATTTTAAGAGACAGGTCTGACAACAGGTTCCTTAGTAGTTTTACAAACCATAACATACAGATTTGTGATTTCTGATACACGATACAGGTTTTATTCTCAGGCATTACAAACCTATTGGAACTACTGATATGAAGCTAGATTAGACTCACCTACGAACCTGATATTAGTACTGTAACACACCTATTCGATAGGGCTTCACTTTTGCAAAGGTGGTTTGCTTTGAAGGAAGAAGAGAGCACTTCTCTTGTTGAAGGAAAGGGAATATATTTTCACTAACAGTGATTAATTCTTTCGGGTATAGTATAAACCCACCCACCCCACTCCCTAAGGCATAACCCGCACCTCTGGATCCACACCATAGGACTCTAGTATGATTACCAGGACATGACTGAATTGCTGTGCTCCCCCTCGATTAAGGTAGATGGTGGATCACATAGTCGTGATATCAAAATTCAGCCTGTTCTGACCAGACTTAATAAAGGACTCAAATATATTTCTCAAAGTGGTCCTGAGTAAGGCATTACTATCATGATTCCAGGTACGGAGCCTGAAGTTTCTAGGGAACCATACACTAGCTTTGACTGGTACCTCAGGGATAGGACACATTTTGAGTTGTGTTAAACAGTGATTTGCCCCTTTTATCCGCATGGATCTGTACTGTCTATGCGGGCCTTAGTCGTGTTCTCTTCTCTTGTATGAATGGAGAAAAAATGGTCTTGGAACCTGAATCTTATCCATATCACTGTTCTGACATGTCACTAAATTTCATGGATGATATCCTCGTGATAAGTCATATACAAGAATAGGGTACGCAGGCGGGTGCTGGAAAAACTGACATTGGAGCACGCTCTTTTAACTTGAAAAAAGATGTATGCTTTTACTTTATTCGTACTATAGGGAGCTGGTACCCCCATGATTGTTAAACAGGCCCACTGAAGACCAAACACACTAAAAGGAGGTTTGTTGCGTTGGGATTAACCTATGTCCATGAATTGGACCAAACGTCTTCACGGGAACCACGCACAGTTTATCAGAGGAAACATTGAACCCGCTGACCCGAAAGAATTTAGGGAAATAACTAAAGGAAAATGCCCCCGAGGACACACAACAAGACAGGAGTCCAGGAAAGACCGAGAGATCCTTTTTGTCTCAGCGTCATATTAGGTTGGTTTCTTACCAAAGAGAAAGTTGATATCAAAAAACTTTTAATTCCATCATGTGCATCCGTTAAAATGACTTCGACACGATAAAGGGACAATCAAGATCGAATTTGTACCTTGATGGACACAACAATTGTGAAATGGACAGGTTAAATCGTATTACCAAGGGATTTGAAGGAACAAAGCTCCGACAAAGATAATGCTTATTTTTGAATAATTACCTGAATTAAGTCAAGAAATCATAGTAAGGTCGGATGCCTGTAATATCATAGGTTAAGGTGCAGACTCTGCCTACAGAAAATCGGATGCATTGTGATGGGGGAATTAAAAAAAAAAAAAAAAAAAAAAAAAAAAAAAAAAAACCCCAAAAAAAACAGAAAAAAAAAAAAAATAAAAAAAAAAAAAAAAACCCCCCCCCCCCCCCCCCCCCCCCCCCCCCCCCCCCCCCCCCCAAAATAAAAAAGAAAAAAAAAAAAAAAAAATGGCGCCATGTGGCATTTATGCTAGGACAGAATAGTTGGATTAAAGCTGAAAACCAAAATTACTCAATAATAGGCACGAAGATAGGAATGTCTCGTGCACGAAGTTACTAGTTTTATGGGGCGATAAATGTAAGAATATATCAATATTTATCTTTGTATGGGAGTAGCCATGCATTGTAAGTTGCAAACGGATCACAAACCTTTGTCACATTTCTAGACTCCGTTGGTCATTACTGATGCAGCCATTTGAGTTTAGCATAGAGTATATAAGTGGAAAAACAAATCTGGGAGCGGATTTTTTAAGCCGCCATCCGTGTGATGAGAATCACCCTAAGCCCCAGGAAAGATAATAAATTTCTCTATGTGTATATAGAATTATAGACTGACATATAACGTCTGTTTCAAGTGGGGAGAATTTGTCGTGAGAAATTCTAATCCACATATATAAATTAAAAGGTAAATGTAAAGCCTAACGAATAAATTCAATAAAAGGAAAGAAGAATGGTAAAGAACAGTGCTGTCACAATGACTGTACTCGAAACCCCCCTTGTTTTCTACTTCGTCTGCAAATTGTAACGTTTCACGTTGATAGTAAAAGCCTACTGCATAAATACACGCTTTCTACGATAAAACGTGTACTGCATTTCTAAGAAAAACCTTGAGATACGCAAGCTGACCTATATTTAAAATTCCATTCATGTCGTTTTATACACTACGTTACCATAAACGAAAGACAGATGAACTTAGGATAGAGAGAAGGGAGGGCTGAAAGCCGGAACGCATGCAACACTAACACGCGTCTCGCTATACAATTACTGCCATCACGCGTGTAAGGCCACATGCACTAACTTTTTTTCAAATCGACAGTGATAAAAAACACTACCCATACGAGAGTTAGGTTTAAAAAACTTACAAAACGCTTATTAGGAAACATGACATTCTACTGTTTTATGTCTAAAATCCTGACATTAGTCTGACAGTACAGCAGGACAGGTGGCGGTTCTAAACATAAAAAATAAAAAAACAACTACACGACTATCCTAGAAAATACATATTTTGAACGCAGCCACTTAGCTCCCTTAAATTTGTATATTTGGGTTCCTTAGGACTTGCTGACAAATAATATGTTAAGTGTTACGCAAATAGTCTAGGAATTAACAAATTATAGCCAAAAGAAATAGTGAGGGTGTCAGACAACACCAAAATCAGAATCGCTCAGTGGCAGATTTTGAAACCACCATTGTACGGGAAATAGGTCCCTATGTTAAATCCTATTTGATTGGATAGAAGTAAATGTAAGGCTAAACACGATTAGTCGGACTACCAATACTAATTCTTTGTTGTTAGGGGAAACAGTAGTAGAGGTACTTTTTTGAAAAGCTGTGTAAACATGGCACGATTGGTTAGACCCGCCAATATAGGCAATTAGAAGCGTCAGTTCAGCACCACATTTTCAAATAAACTTTCTAAAGCAACAGTGCGTTGAGATTCAGCTTATATTTTTCTAAATAAAAGCCTGAGACAGCGGCAGATCGGATTTTGTGCCATATTCATTGCTAGTCAACGTAAATTGTGTATTATTCCCATGAATTGTGGTAAGCTTGAAATATTTGATATCTTTTAATGAAAATTGAATGTAAATTGATAATTTATGTCTGTATATGTGTGTAGTTCAGTAGCGAACATGAGGCAAAGCCTATATATTGCTCCAACCTGAACAGAAGGTGTCGGAGAAAAGTAAAACTGCATGGAATTGCCAAACAGTACACTGACACCTATCTTATTGACTAGAAGGAACTAATGCTGGAATTGCAGAGGCGTAGTAACCATTAGGGAGGAGTATACTGGTGTAAATTGTTTCAGATGAAGCTGGCAGTTGGCCTACCGCTCTGAACTCAGTGTTTGTTATGTGTTGTGTTCAGTCTGGAAATAGATTATAAATTAGTTATGAAATAGGAGGTACAACCTTCTTGTTTCAGGGACCGTGGTCCTAAAGTTATTGAGCAGCACCTGGTCTGAGCTTTGCTGAATTTAGAGGCTGTCAGCATACTCCTGGGTCCAGATAGTGACCAGTGAGGTGTCTCCAGAACACAGGGAAGCTATCGAGCAGAGGAGTCTTTTCCTGCCGCCATCACGAAAGATAAGCTTCGTTGGCCAGAGGAGCTCAACATTATGTGTCTCCCTCTAAAATTAACATTATAATAAAACAGAGGGAAAATACATTGTGTAAATTGATAGGAACTGTGACTTTTTCCCCATACTATTTCCAAGATAAACAAACACTTGAAGTCATGATGACAAATAACAACATAGCTTGAAAAACAAAACCAGTATTACCTCATAGTACTACTACACAACTGACACACATAGGATAATATTACTAAAATATGTCACTACAAGGTTCATATTTATAAATTATGTACATATAAATTGTGATTACATTTGATTGTGATTCCTGGTTCACTTTGTAGTTGAATCAGGATATATATATTAGTGAAAGTAATTAATACATATATATTTGAAACCTTACCAGTGAATCATTTAAGATAGTCTTATAGAGTGTTAAATGTGTGTGAGTGTCACAGTGTTGTCAAGTGTGGTGGAATAAATTAAATTGTTTATCTGTCTGTTATTGTTGTGACTTACACTTCATCATTTACATAACCCTAGACATTCAACGTAGTCATCACATATTCCAGAATAATTCTGACTGAGGTATAAATGTGGTAGCAAGTAAGGTTATCTGTAAAACACTACACCTATTAGATACAGATACCTTCACAGCTGATCTCAGTCAGTACACTAAGTCCCCTATAAATATTTATATCATCCCACTTTACCACAACGATAATCAACGCTCATCTTATTCACACAATGTACGCCAAAATGACTCATTTCACAGGTACGATGACAAGCGACACAACCGACACACTACCCCAGTGAATTCGCATCCTTCTCCAGTTCACCATGTTAATCAGATTACATGTTACAATTGTGGAAATTGCTTAAACATCGAACAACACACGTATGACAGAACACTCCCAAGTTTCAATAGCAACCATAGATCAGGCTCAGATTGGAGTAGCCTAAATAGAAGATACAACCGCATAGCAGTCAGGAATTTTGTAGCAGAAAAGAAAGGCAAGATATTAGAAATAAATAGCATCAACATAGACAACCACCAAAGATGTCGAATAAGAACTGAGAACGGCTGGAAGATGGACGTAAACCAAGTAAGATCGTATGCGAACAGTAAGAACATATCCTACCCACCAAGAGTTACAACAGAATATAACTCTAATAGGCATAGATCATGGAGAAGTCAGGTTAGAAAACATGACAACATACAAAGAGACATGGTCAGTGTTGCTACACAGACAGAAACACACCGGCACACAAACAGAAGTACCAGAGCAAAGCGACAAGTGTGTATCCCAGGTAAATACTCCCAGCGTAGAGCATAGACACCTACGAAGCAGTCAGATTGCCACAACGACAGTGATGCATGCAAAACACAAGATATCATCTAGTCGGTCAACCCCACCCCCACAAAACACATACAAAGAGCGAGAAAAAGCAGAAGAGAAAGAAAACAGAAGTGTAATCAAGAAGAAAACGTATAAGACTGTTGATGATTGGTTAGCGGCAGAAAAGCTTGATGACGGGTACAAAGTCTTCGAACAGATTGCTCCTAAAGATTATATCCTATGGCTTGAGAGACAGAATGTTACTATGAAAGCTCACGTTTCTCAAATGAAATTAGATGATCACCGACCTGTTGAAATTCCACACCTTCGCTCCTCACGACCTGTCAGGAAATCCACCCTTTGCCATTATTCGTCCTCCACCTCACTTGCCTCTAGCATTGATGACATGTCACCACAACCAACTGCCCCCACGTTAGTCAGAGATACGATAGAACGATATCGACGCGAACGAGATAACTCATCTGAAGAGGATGACATTCCTTTACAAGAGCTCCGACAACGGATCCAACACCGCAACGACCGTTTACTCCATGACAATGAACCACGAACAGAGGATACACCTCCAAACGATGAGCACTCTGGTTTGATGCCATCCACAGTTACTGATCCACCACATTCATCAACTGTACATTCGGATTCTTCGGCAACCATCACAGAAAACTCATGGCAAGATATTACGCCTGATCAGACAACACATCTTGTAGCCTCTGTTGATGATTCCTTTATTGTTCCTATGGAAACACATTCCAGAGCAGCCATTAAACGCCACTATTCATCATCGTCTGACGACTCCATCCCTTTAGCATAGTTGATTCGTCCCTCACATGAACATGTTCGTGTACATATTCGCAGGAAGCGTTGTTCTATGCATTCCAACTGTCAAGACAGTACTGAACCATGTACTGCTAGTCGTCACGTTGCTCATTTCACAGCAACTGCTTCCCATCCTAAAGGACGCACGTACGATCAGCGACTGTCATCAAAGGACATTGCCTTGTTGGAACTGGCACAAATGTTGCTTGAAAGCACTAACTTAATGCAATACATTTTTTTTTCTATTACAGGTTGACAATGGTTGGTCCCTTTCTTCCCTTAGCCTTGGAGTTTGAGATAGTCGTCCGCACTCAGACGTACAGCTGACTACTGTGGCGAGATGCAACATTATTAGAGAAAGTCAAAGATGTCTCCGACACCTCTCCCACATGGACTATTACTGTAGTCGCCTCCTTGGAACCATTACGGAGTTCCAAGACATATTGCATTCTTTTGTAAAGATTGAATAGTATATTACTGCGACTATGCACTTTTATAGTAGATTGTATATTATTCCTTACGTTGATTTTTTTTTTTTTGGCCATTTCACATAGAGAGTTAATACGGTTACAACAGACTCTCACCATATTGCAAACTAGATTTCAGGATCTTTGTAATGTACATAGATAGCGCATAGCTATCGTTCCTTAAGGAGGACAGGCTCTCCAACTTTTTATTTGGAACGTTCACAGAGGTGAATATTAATAGTCTCACTTTACAAGTGTGGACTATAGCTGCAAATCAGCAGCTCATCTATCATTTTGTAACGCCAGCCTCATAATTGTAAACAACACTTGTATGGCAGCTACATATTAATTTGTAGCAGGTATTATTACATAACTTGTAATTTTTTTCGGATTTTGTTATTTTTTGAGTTGCATGATGCTACTCAACGTACTGATATGTTTGGACGACATTATTTTTTTTTCTATGTATTAAGTATACGGATAAGAATAGAGATGTATTTTTTGTCATGTCACACTATCACTATTTCTGAAAGCCACATAGACTTATTATATACACATCATTTACCACGTACACTATTACCTTACACGGACCTTCAGCTCCTCTTCACACAGATACCCTCTATACTCCCACATACATTATGTAGAGCATTGCTCAAGGTTCACAATGTTTTATTTTTGCACGATGTTTTTGGTACTAGTGCACATTCCTTTAATGGTTATTGATAATACGTTTGCATTATATTGCATACATGACATTCCTACGCCTCTTCCATCTCACATATCATATGTTGCTACTTCTCGCTCGCACCCCTTTCAACATACGACATCTTCACTTATGCTATTTCAATTAACCACACACACACCCATTATGCACTTACTTTTGCGTTGAAATGCTGTTGATGGTATTACTAATACTGTTGATTTTTTTTGTATGATATGTCAGTCATTGTATGATATCGGTAAAACATTTTCATGTACAATTGATGTTTTTATGAATGATTCCGTACAAACTCATGTACATTGTAACATGGAATATTGTCCAGTTTGACGTCTATTCAGAGCTATAGAGTTCAACCAGTTGTCGTCACTCTTCCCTTCAGACATTTCATATGGACTCTACACTTAGGTTGTTTATTCGCTATTGTCCTTTGTCATATTTCTAGGATACATGCATCGCACTTATGGAGATGTCTGTTGATATGAAGTACGATATCCCTGGAGCTATTCCATTACAGGCTCTTCCTACTCCCCAACCTATGTCCACTGTTCTGACATGATATTCTATATAGTCCTTTCATTAAATGTTCATATTATTAGACCTCATTTATTTTGTGTAGGTCTATGCTGTATTTATACAGATCATGATTGTTTTGGCATGATATTTTGTTTTATGTTTTTTGGTTATATTTGAGTTTGCTATGTATATTGTTTTTGGGTTTTGATAGAATTAAAATGTCTCCCGTTAGGATACATTTTTGTAGCCCCAGGACGTATGTCACCGGAGGGCCTGTGTTTAACGCTAGCTAAAACGTTAACCGTATTTGTAACAGTAGTAAAAGATCTTGAGCAAGATTAGTTGGTAAGATAACTTCACTGGTCGAGCTTGACCAATGAAATCGTTGATAGCTATTTCTGACCATCGCGGTCAGAACACAGCTGAGTCACGCAGTTCACTGTTCAAGTAGGCAGACGTGTTCACGGGAGAAGGTTGAATACCTTAGTGCGGCCCCGTGATTTTTAAAGGTTGTGTAGTTAACCTCTGGGCAAGAAAATATCTGACCACTGAAAGATTGAATGTTTTCACAAGTTATGTTTTTCCAGGAGATGTGTTTTCAGTGTATTGGGCAAGTATTTGCTTGATTAATATGATCTCGATTCGAATTGAATAAGTACTTTGCTAAGTTATGTAATTTAGAACGAGACTCCAGGCAAAGCCTATCGACATTTTAGCGGAGTCAAGCAGACATGTTGTTATGTTGATGTCCTTTTTGCAGAGAGCTCATGCTTCATGTAACCCACAGGCGTTCTGGCCGCTGATAGCCAGGTTATTCAATTGTGTAATGAACATTGCCTTTTAGTCTACTAATAAACTGTTTTCCATGACCTATTGCTGTTACTTACTCAAGTATGGAAGCACTAGGAAGATACAAATGATCACTGACAACTTACGTGAGTAAAAAAAGGGACCTGGTCTTGAACCAACATTCATTTGGGTAACTCCATCTCTGGCAGTCGCCAGTTACCACCCACAAGATATATAAGTAAACCAGTAGACACTATGATCACTACGAATTTCAATATTAATGAACTCAGAAGAAATATGTACCACCTGGACAGATTGTTATAACAGTCCCATAAGATTATTGTGATGCAGTAACCAGCCCACAGCAGATACACATTTCTAGGGCCTTCCACAACATCTGGTGTGGAACGGATCCATAAGCATTCGCTAGATCCAACCAGATTACATGGAGGTTTGTCCTGTCAGACTTTGCCATATGGATTGCTTCCCAGATCATTGTGGCATGCTCTAGACATCCTGGTGTACCTGGGATACCTCCTTTCTGAATGGTAATGTCAATGTACCCATTTGCCAGGAGGTATGTAGTGAGTCTTTTCGCCATCACTGAGAAGAATATCTTCTCTTCCACATTGAGTAGTGAGATTGGCCTGAACTGACTGATGTCTGTGGAATTTTGTTCCTTCGGGATGTAGACTCCGTCGCCTTTCTCCATTCCTTGCTTACAAGCTGGGTTTTTCACGCATTCTTCAGTAAACGGAGCAGTCGTTTGAGCACCTTAGGGCATCTCTTATACACCACATGTGGAACACCATTAGGACCTGGAGCTGACTTACACCGAGCTTTCTGGACAATGCTTTCTACCTCTTGCACCGTTGGGGGCTTGGTGTTAAATTCAGCTCCTGGCTTACTCGGCCATTTAAGGCCTGCCATGCTGCTGAGCGGCTCATCTTTGCGACCATCTGAATATGTCATTCTAAGGTGTTCTTCCAGGTCTTCTTTCCTGGTGTTTAGCGTACCCGACCGTGGCTGCTCAAACAGTTCTTTGGCAAACTTGAAGGGCTCCCTAAAGAATCTTTCCCTATCCCTTCGAGTCTTCCTTCTCTTCCTGCACAATCTTTCTGCTCTACAGAGGGCATTATGTTGGCCTTTCAGGTGCTCCCAAACTTGTCGTAACCCTTCCTTCTCTGTGGCAACTGCGTTCTTGAACAGTTTTCGGGCATGCTTCTTCTGTTTCCTGATTTCTTCTATTTTAATTTGTCTTCTTCTTTTTCGTGGTGGGTTATTTTCCCTTGCCTCCCTCACTCCGAACACTTTGCGACAGTGCAGATATATTATGTCGCCGAAGATTTCCAGCTTCTTCTCCAAAGTTATGTGCTTCAGGTTGTTATCCAACTCTTTTGCCAAGGCTTCGTCCAGCTGTTCCCAAAGCCCTTTTGCACTGGCAGGTGGAAACTTGATTGCATCTCTCTTCCCCTCCAAGAGGTGTGTGAGATCATCATCTGGAAGATCAACTTGAATGTACTCAGCACTGTGGATTGACTCCCGGCCGTGTTCTTCTAACGTCTTATCCGTCGAGACAGAGCGCTGTTGATCTCCCCCAGATGACCTCCCACACCCCTTTTTCGTTCTGTGGATTTTCATTCCTCTCTGAGTAGAGAATTCCCTACCACAGGCACATGGAAATTCCAGGCGTTGTTCAGAGCTCGAAGTCCGCGTAACGGGTCTGGTCGATTCCAATGAGGTGCCTGTGGATTCATCATCCTCCCCCCTTTCGGTGAATCCTGGGGGCATCTATCATTTTTGGGTTCTGTAGCAATTGAATACAGCTTACGGGGTGCTAACCCGGTCAGCCGGTTTCTAGTCTTTCCCAGTGACATCTGTCTTTCCAGAAGTCAATCGGTCTTTTCCCGATCGTCACTGGTTTGACCATGCAACTATGATAGGAAACTCTTTACAGAGCGATACAACAGGAAGCAATCTGATCATCAGAAGAAGTCCCCCCGTCCGACAAGTGTTTCGGCCCTATATACTCCTTTAGACTCTAAGGGGGGCGGGCTCACTTGGGTCATGACTCCCAAGCGACTCAGCCTCCTGTTGTCTTGTATCGAAAATGAACCCATTTCACTTATGGAAGCAACTTTAAAATCCACAACTCCGCCAGCCGTAGAGGCAATTGCGAAAGTAACAAAGAAAAGACAAATTATTCCGTTCGTTCCGTCGCACATCACAACTACGGACACACACCTGCGCGAAGCCGACGAGTCTAGCCACTGCGCGCTAGCCACTGAAATTCTGTGCCTGACACCCCTTATAATTGAGAGCAACTTAACTGAGTCACTGCAGATGGCTCCCTCAAAATGCTGGATGGAATCTTCAGAAGAAAATCTTCCCACTGCTACACACGAAATGGCTGGCACTTTTCCTCAGAATTGACACTGGATTCGTTGCAACTTCATTAAGAGATGCCTCTTCTTATTTGGTGTAGGTTTTCAAGTTATATGATTAAACCCTCAGGCACACACAGATTAGCCCTCAATGGTTGATTAAGGTCTGCTAACAATTACAGAAGGCAAACGCTGGCATTAACATTTGCACTGCTTTCCCCAGATTTCTGTACTTTCAAATAATAGTGACTAAACCTAGTTCATTTGGCCAGTCTATTTATAATGTGACCTCGGACGTACGAGATGGAACTCCCTAGGAATGTAATCAAAATCAGAAAATGTGGGTACCTTTTAGCCTATCGTACAATGTAGGAAAACTGCTTTTTTAATTAACTCCGTTATTCCTGATGCGATTTTAGTCATTTAAAGCTTACATTATACTTGGAATTAGGCCTTACATATCTAGGTAATAATCTTTTTGGTTACTTCTTGCATTTTCTGTTATGCATAGTTTAAACTACTAAATTTAGGATAACCTGAAGCTTCGAGTGCATTCAACCTAAGATTTCTCCCGTTCTATAATATTATTAGTAAAAGTATTACTACTTACTGGTAGAGTAATATTCCTAATATTGTGTTGGTACTCTCTTTCAAGTGGTACTTCTTCCAAAATGCTGTAGTAAAATTCCGAAGTTAATCAGGTTACACAGATAGGGCCTTGCCATCTTTAATTTCCCAGCAGTTGTAAACACAGTACCAAGAAAGCGTTTTCATTGGTCGGTGTATCATATCTTTTTACAATGTATGGTGCGCGGTGTGGTCAGAATATTAGAATTCGTGATGTGAAACAGACGTCATTTCACGACACCCGTATTAACGGACTCACATTTATCAGCTACCCATTTTTCTTTGGCCTGTTTCATTTTCTTTCTAATATTTTTATTCATCATACTGTATTGCCATGCTGCTTCAGGAACCTCTTTCTTAACCTTTTTCATTTCCCACCGTGTATCACATAACTTCAGAATGTCATCTGTCACCCATGGTTTGTTTATTTTCTTTCTTTTACCAAGTATTTCTGTTGCTGATTCAATGAGCACGTCTTTCATGTTCTCTGTGATTGAGTTGATATCATCCTCCAGAAAGTTGAGAGCTGCAAATTTTCCTCCAACAGTTGCCTCAAAGATTCCCGCGATTTCTGGATCTTTCAGTTTGTCTAAATTGAATCTTAACTGAGAACATCTGTTTTGATTGTAATTATTTTGGAGTTTAAGCTTGAGCGTCATTGTTAAGAGTCAGTTTGATTTAATGTGCCCTCTTTAAACTTCCTTTTATATTTGTGGTCAAAGAGAGTTTACCAGTAGTTTTATTCTCTGGTATAAGGTTGATTTAGTGGTTATATCCCCTTGGTCTTACCTGTGTCCAGCTATATGCCCGTATAAGGTTCTGTTCGTAGATTTTCTTGGAGCAGCTTTGAGAATATTCCTGTATTGAGACGAACTCAGGTCGCACGATTGATTTGCGCATGCGCTAAGATTTGGCGCGGAGAGAAAAGGCTGTTGTTCGAGAGAGTCGGCCGGGCATCTTGGAGCTGAACAGAGGTTCAGCGATTCTCCTCTGACCCTGTGAACATATTACAGTGTCCTTTGTGTGTTTAGAGAAAGGGTTGAGATTTCCCCTTTGAGTAATTCTGACATTTTTGGAGAGCCTAGGATGGCGTGTGTTTTGTGGTGTTATTCTTGAAGGCAGTCAAGGTAAAGATACCCTTTTGAACTATATATTTTAGCAGTCAAGTACTTTATGATTTAATGCTATCAGCCTAAACTAGTGGGCTGAGGCTAAGGCGACTTTCTCCCAGTGTGGAAGAGAGTTCGGAAGATTATGGGTATCGTTATATAGATGCACCTATTGTGTTTGGTCAGAGGAAGAACAGAAGAGATTATATTTTGAGCCCACGCATTATACGGCATCTGCTTTAGCACAATGGAAGATGAAAAGAATATTATTAGCGCCTAGGCCCAGAAAAACATTATACGGCATCTGCAAGAGCGCCATGGAAGGCGAAAAGAATATTATTAGTGCCTAGGCCCAGAAAAACATTATACGGCATCTACTAGAGCGCTATGGAAGGCGAAAAGAATATTATTAGTGCCTAGGCCCAGAAAAACCTTATACGGCATCTGTTATAGCGCCATGGAAGGCAGCAAGATTATTATTAGTGCCTAGGGCCAGAAAATTGTATACATCTATTGTGTCGCTGGAGAAGAGAAGGTGGAGAATATAGTCATACGATGTGTTTCACTGTAACCCGAAATACTGGATATGTTACAGTGTACCTTACGTACTGTTCCCGTGATGTCCGTTATCCTCTATCTACACCAGTACAACACCACCTTCAACCTGAACAGTAACTTACATTGCCAGTGTCTGCAAAGTGACTCTTTATCTGTGAGGGTCTACTTCTAGAACTCACCCGTACGTTATCTGTGTCCTGCTGATGTTATCATCTTCCTAGTACCATTATTTTTACAGTGGTCGCCAGCTTTAAGGGTCTGTTACCCCTGTCATTCGCGTCACAAGTGAAATCAAATCCATGTTTCCTGGGCGGAAATTGATGCACAGTCAAGATTTTATTTTATCGTTCGCTGTCAAGATTTTCCACGTACGTTTGATTATCCAAACCTTGCATCTTTGGGTTGCTGTACCTTACAGCGGTGGAGCATCCTATCGTTGGACTGTGTGATATTGTACATCGTGGCAGTTAGTTTGGAGGACAGTGCCAGTTTTCATCGTTGTTGTATCCCCTTCAGCGTTGGATAGTCTCTTCGCTGAGCGGTGGTTGATGAGGACATCATTGTTGTGTTTTTCGAGGCCATGAGTTTTTCGCCAGTTAAGATATTTGCTATATATATGTTTTGTAAACTGTGCCTCTGTATGTGTGGTAGTTGAACCTTCCTCTCTACACACATGATTGTCCCTCAGTGGAAATCACTAGCGACTTTTGTTGCTTTTTTGTTTAGCTGTGACGACATGTGTTAGTGTTGTTTTCGTAAATTTTTTTCCTCTGTTCTTTAGTTTTGATTAATTTGTTTGTATTTGTTCGCCTTCTCTTCCTATCATTTATTTCTTTACACCTTTTCTTTTATACACTGTGTTGTTATTGTCTTATCGTTATATTTCCCAGCTATCATTACAAGTTTTGTAACATTCCTCTTTAGTTCTGCTTTATTCTTTTGTTGATCCCTGCGAACGTTTTCGTTTGTGATTGATATCTTGTCCTTGTTATTTTTGTATGTATAGTTGATTTTGTCGTACACTGTCTATATACATACTAGGTAATGCACTGTTAATAGTATAATGCACTATAGATAGAGGTGATTATTGGTGATATTGTAATCAGGTTATTATACAAATTCTTTGATAAAGCCTTGTCTCCCACTGAGGTTGGGATATAGTGAGTTTCTGAGATAATATATATTATACAAGGTGTTATAGTATATTATTAAACATAATGTCTACCTTAGATTATTTCATTGAGCAAGGGAAAGCCCTTGGTAAGACTGGAGAGAAATTAGAAGAATTTTCTATGGCTGAATATTCCAAGGCGCAGAAGGCTGAAGAAAAGAGAGAGAAAATAGAAAGAGGGGCAGATGAGAGAAAAAGAGAAGCAGATGAGAGAAAATTCCAAATGGAGATAAAACAAAAGAATTTAGAGGCTGAGGAAAGAAAAATTCAGCAGCAAAGAGAAGCTGAAGAGAGGAAACAGAAGCTAGAAGCTGAAGAGAGAAAACAGAAGCTAGAAGCTGAAGAAAGAAAAGAAAAACAGAAAATGGAACACGAGGAAAGAATCTTAGCTTTGGAGTTGGAGAAATTAAAGTTGGCGAATATGGGTAATTCGCAAAATGATTCAAATAATCAAACAACTTCTAATAAGACAAATGCTGGTTCTTATAAGGTCAAGTTACCTGCCTTCAACTCTACCTGTGACGATATAACGTTCTATCTAAATAGATTTGAACTTTCATGCGAAACTCATAAGGTAGACAAATCGCAGTATGTTGCACAACTAATGGAGATACTTAAAGGTGAAGCATTGAATACTAAAAGTATGGTAGAAGGCCCTGACAAGTTTAATTATGATGTTGCCAAAGGGGCCTTATTAAAGAAATATCAGCTAAATGAAGACGGTTATCGTCTTCGCTTTAAGACTATGCTACCAGAGACTCGGGTAGAATTTTCAGATTTTATCTCAAAGATACGTCTAACGTTTTCACGTTGGGTCGAGCTGTCAAAGACTGAACACACATATGAAGCCCTTATGGACTTATTGCTTCGTGAAAAAGTCATGTCATCAGTTAATGAGTCTTTTCTTGCCTTTTTACATGAGCGTAAGCCTACAAACTTGAAAGATATGGAACAATATTGTTGCCAATATGTCACTGCACATCCAGATGTAACTGTTAGTAATTCTAAAGTCAAAGAAGGTTTACCTGTGGCTTCAGCAGGACCAGACCAATAGTTTCAATAGACAAAATAACAATGATTTCAAGAAAAATAATAGTCGCGGTAAATCGCAACATAATAATAGGTCATGCCACCATGGTTACTCTGCTCAACAAGAATCCCAATGTATGAATAATCAGGGTGACAATGGTAATAATACCTGCTAATGCTAATGTTTGCTATGCTTTCGATTTCGAGAGAGCATCAAAGTGCCCACAATGCACAACTTTGTTCGAACCTACAACTATATCTACTTTGAGTTGTGGTCATCCTCTACCCGCTCTCCCTGCAGCAGCTGCGCATGACGGAAGAGGGTCTCTTATCCCACATAAAGGTTTCGTGAATAATGATCCAGTCTCAGTTCTTTTTGATTCTGGATGCACAACTATTGGGGTTAGACAATCTCTCATAAATCAATCTTGTGCCACTGGAAAGGTGGTGAAATGTGTCATATTTGGGGAAACTCTTGAAAAGTATCCGACTGCTATTATTCATATAGCTACTCCCTTTTTTACGGGACAGGTCCACGCATGTTTACTCCCAAATCCCATTGCGGATCTTATCGTTGGACGTATACACGGAATTATGGAGTGTACACCGCAGAAAATTGCTATCTGGGAGGAGAAAAATATTCAAGCTGCTAATGCAGTCACTACAAGAGCGCAAGCTCAAAATATTTCTCAGACTCCTTCAGTCGAAGTTAATGAAGTGCATAACCAAGATGATCACTCGGTGATTTCCCGAGAGTCTTTTATAAAACTTCAACAAAATGACACTTCTTTGGAAAAATTCTTTCGCCTAGTTGAAAATGATAATTAAAACCTTAACACAAATCGCAAATCTTGGATCGCGACAAAGAATGGGGTACTAGTACGTATGGTACAAGACTCTTCTGCGTCTATACATTCTCAAATTCTAGTACCTAAGAGTATGAGAGTTCGAATTCTACAACATGCTCACGACTCTCAGTGTGCTGGTCATATGGAATTTTCCCGTACTAAATCGAGGGTTCTTGCTTCCTTCTTTTGGCCACACGTGAATAAAGATCGTATTTATTGTCGCTCCTGCAAGATATGTCAGGAAGTGAAGTCACGAGGTCCACGCCATGCAGCCCCTATCCAGGCTGCGGAAATTCCTATCCGTCCCTTTCAAAAGATGGCGATAGGCATTATTGGTCCTTTTAAGATCAAGTCTGCCAGAGGACACCAATTTATACTAACATGCATTGACATGTGTACCCGTTGGCCGGAGGCCATACCTCTCAAGAGCATTTCTACTGCTGATATAGCAGACGCTCTTTGGTTAATATTCTCACGTCTAGGATTTCCAAAAGAAATCTTATCTGATCATGGCACACAACTAATATCTGACACTATGTCTTTGAGTAGTATCTATCATCCTATGTCAAACGGGTTAGTCGAACGTCTAAATAGAATGCTCAAGAGTTTACTAGGAAAGATAACCGAGGATCACCCTCAGGATTGGGACAGGGTTTTACCCGCTGCCCTTTTTGCGTATAGAGAAGTCCCTAATGATCACACAGGCTTCTCCCCATTCCAGCTCGTCTTTGGCGCGCAACCGCACGGTCCTATGTCATTACTGCATGACTTAATAACTGCTGAGGATATCAGCGAGGAAACTCAATCCTCTTACGAATATGTAATTGCTTTAAGGAAGAAAATTATCGAAGCATGTAGGTTAGCTACCTCTGCATCGGAATTTGCTAAGGAGAAGGCGAGGAAATTCGCAAATAAAAATAGTCGTTTACGACAGCTTTGTCCTGGTGACATGGCATTGGTATTACTCCCTTGTAAGGAAAACAGACTTCTTATCTCATGGAAGGGTCCTTATGCTGTTATCTCTAGAATTTCTGATGTCGACTATGTCGTCGATGTCGATGGGAAGCATAAAACCTTCCATATTAACATGTTAACAGAATTTCACGATAGACCCGATTACCTACAACCTGTTTTCCAAGTGACAGACGATCCGGTGGTACCGCATGGTCATTACACATCTCTGTCGGTAATTCAGGAGGAAGAGGCTACCTTTTCCGATGTGAACCTCCCTCTTCCGGTTATCCCACTGCATTCTAAGGAATCATGGGAAGATGTATCTATCTCTTCAGAGTTATCTGCTGAACAACAGAGACAAGTCTCTTCTATGTTACAAACTTTTAATGACGTGCTTACGGACATTCTCGGACAAACATCAATTATGTCACATGACATAATACTCACCGATTACAACCCTATCAGAGTCTGTCCTTATCCTATTCCTTTGCACTTTCAGGCACAAGTCGAGAAAGAATTGGATGAAATGATTCAATTAAAAATAATTGAACCATCTATTCGGCATACTCTTTGTCAATGGTTATTGTCAGAAAGAAAGACAATAACATACGTCTTTGCGTCGACTATCGCAAACTAAACCAGGTGACGAAATTTGATGCTGAACCTATGCCTTTATTGGAAGATCTACTTACTAAACTTTCAGATTCTCGATACTTTACCAAACTCGACTTGTCTAAAGGTTATTAGCAAGTTCCTCTTACCAAACCTCTTACTGCTTTCTCAACACCTAGGGGTTTGTTCCAATGGAACTTCATGCCTTTCGGCCTTATGAATGCCCCAGCTACTTTTGTACACATGATGCGTCGTATCCTTTCAGATCGTTCGGATGTTATTGCGTACTTGGACGATATTTGTCTTTTTAGTGATTCTTGGGAAGATCACTTTTTGGGTCTATATGAACTGTTATCTACTCTACGCTTTCATAACCTTACAGCCAAACAATCCAAAGCCCATATTGGATTTAGTGAGATTTCTTTTTTGGGTCACCGTGTGGGTCATGGTCTCTTACGGACGGAGGACCATAACACTTCTAAAATTTTGAACATCACTACTCCTAAGACAAAAAAGCAAATCCGTGGTCTCTTAGGTTTAATAAAATTCTATGGAAGATTTGTGCCAAACCTATCGTCTATCACTGCACCTCTCTCAACTCTTCTGAAGAAGGGGTCACCTAATATGGTACGCTGGTCCACAGAATGCCAATCTTCATTGGATAACATTAAAACATTATTTTCATCTTACCCTATCCTAAGACTACCCACTGCAAGTAAGACTTTCATTCTTCGCAGCGATGCCTCATCCACAGGGATTAGGGCCCCATTGATGCAGGAGTATGATGAAACTCTGCATCTGTGATAAAATTACATTGATACACCGATAAAATTATTATTTGTAAGTATAGAGTTAAGATAAAGTAGAAATAAAAATAGTTAGGTTGTGACGCGTCTTCTTCCCCCACGCCAGTCGTCGCGCTGATTTTAGCAAGACAGAAACGTGGTGTAAGGGTACTATCGTTTGCCAGTGACCTTGAACTATTGGTAACAATTTTGACAGAATAAGCCTTGTTTCGGTCCAAAAAGGAGGAGATAGGAAAATGTATTTTTAGACTGCGCCTTCTGACACTGGTTGATTGAAACACAGAATTGCAGGAAACGCGGGCGATATTGTTAGCGGCGATGGAAAAATACGCCACAGGGTCAAATATTTGTTCGTTCCATAATCATGCAGTTGGCATGTAACCACACGCCCAGCCCTCCTTTCTTGCAAAATGGTACATTTTATGACGTCACAGACTTGTTGTTTCGATTTGAAAAACGCAAAAGCGGGAAAGGGATGGCGTGTTTATGTAATGTTAGAAATTGAAACTCATATGGAAAATATATGGAATTCTTTATTTCCAGGAATACGACCCAAAAGCTTAGTTAGTGTGATAGCTTATCTTCTCCTGAGAAATAATATGTTTAAAAATACAAAATCCCCCAGATAATAAGAAAGTTATTGACAAAATACTGTATTGGTTAGTGCACACAGACAAACAGACGCTCGTCCCTGCATTCACTAACGGTTACTTTTTGGACGCGTTAGGGGAAATGGGGCAAAGCAAGGGTGCATGAACTCTGATTGAGAGGGGGGGTAGAAAGAGGGAGAGATATTATGGGATGGCCCTAAACGAAATATATTTAGCAGTGGAAAGTCAAGAAGTGAGTGAGAGGAAAACTTGTTAGGCCAAAAAGCAAGTCTATTTTTAACTTTTAATGCAAAAATGTGACCGACGTACATTTGAAATTGGGCTGTAATTTTGACTTTATTTTTCAAATTCAAATTGAAAAGCTTAGTAGTAGATTCTCATTGGCCAACGCATTTTATAATATGAAAAACTTAGCAGGCTGGACGCCATTTGCCTAAGAAACTGTCCAGTGTCAGGACGATGTACGAGTGTGAAGTTTGAATCAATACTAAAGTAAATATATTAAGAAGATTCATACTCACGCAAGCAGCAGTGCTGAATCTGTGCTAGTCATCGTTCCTGTGTTTATTTCTTGAATCTGTGGTAAGACTGACATTATTAACAATTATTTATAATATTAATTGTGTTGTTTGAATTGGGAAATGAAGATATTTTACGACTGTAAGGACATAAGTCATTGGTAGACTTATGCAAAGCCTATGTGTTGCTGCATCACATTATCAAACTACAGGAGGTGTAGAACCAAAAGATTTTGTACATTTATCATCAAGGATCATATCACTTATCCTATTTTGTGGAAAAGATCATGGGAAATTGTAGAGATGTTGTAGCCAGTAGAGGAGAGGAAATTGGAAACTGGTACAAACTGTTACATTATTGATGTGGATGTGCTGGGTCGGTCAGAAAGAGCTGACCCGAGTCTTTTAAACTTCGAATGCCTTATTAATTGTAAAATTGGTGGATTTGATATTAGGTTAAGACAAGCCTCACTTTTCATGTTACAGGGTTTGTACTGGCACTGTGTTAGTGCCAGCTTCCTGAATAAATAACCAGCAGTTCTGTTGAAGTTGCTGTCGTGGTGTATGACTTGTAGTCTTGGTACAAGTTGCGGCCAAGATTACTGCAGAAGATCAAGTCAGTGGCAGTGGGCCGCACATTCAAGTTGATCATAGTATTTAATATTTGTTTGTGTGTGTGTGTTTAAGTATTGAATTACTATCACACAACATGTTCATAACCCTAGACATTAGACGTAGCTATCAGACATACTAGTCAAGAATAAGTCTGAGTGAGATCGTAAGGTGGTAGCAGAAAGTTTCTCTGATAACTCACTCTAACCTTAGATATTCAGGGACCTTCACAGCTGACCTCACTCAGTACAGTAGGAAATACAATAACAACATCATAACATCAAAAACCACCACAGCATCCGGTAATGTATGTCTCTAGAAAGCTGAATGCAGTAGAACGGAATTACTCGGTACTAGACCGAGAATTATTGGCTATGGTCTGGGCGATACTTAAACTTCAGAGATTTCTTCTGGGCGCCCATTTCATTGTAGAAACAGACCAAAAACCCCTTACTGCTATACAGAGTAAAGACTTGAAGAGTTCAAGATCAACTCGATACGCTATTGCTCTTCAACCTTTTCACTTCTCTGTTCGAGCTATTCGTGGTGCGGATAATGTTATGGCAGACATACTGTCTCGATGCCCACAGAATTCTATTTGACACTCATGCCTGTATTTTCTTATACATAGTGGGGCTTGTTATATACCCATAACACTGTTATACATTAACAGTCTGTTGTTACATTTGCTTGACTCTCTTTATTACATGCTGGTAAACACTTCGTATTACTTTTTCGGGTACCGTCTCTAGTGTATCGGAAGAAGGTTTGATTAACACTATATAAAGGCTGGTAGTTTACTTGGCCACATTTGTTAAGTAGGAATTGCAATTAAGCGTTATATATTGTAGAATCCTACAGTTGTCAAACACATGTGTTTCATTATTATTTTCTCACAGCGAGTCAATGCTACTAGACGGAGAATCTCTACAGTTTACAAGTATCCCTTCATGTGATGTCCCTGTTTACGTTTAGGAATAGACGCTTCCACACAGTGTTCTGGGACTCTGCATATCTTAGCTTAGTTGTATTTGTAACAGATAGTTGTTAATGTTGTAATCTAGTATATGATATTATGTTATAGATATGATGCTATGTTTGATATATCCTTTAGAAGATATATGCTGGTGTCTCTATTTTGCTGTACATCACAATGTTAAAGGTATAAATACGTTAATGACACCTCTAATTTGATAATTTATTATTAGACCTGGCGATATTGTATTTTTTTTCGGTGGTATATAAAGACATACCTATAAATAATGTTTTCTGGCATTGTTATGTTGCCAGCACTTTATTGTGCTTTGAGGGCAACTTTTTTTTATAAGTATGTTAGTACTATATTTTCTCTAACTCGGTGAGAGATAATTTTCCTTCTCTCCCAACGCTCTATCGTGCGCCAGTAAAGCACGGTATTATGGCATTGTAATTGTTTACGCCCTTCGTCAGCGCATTATTTATGCGTTATGGGCCTGGTGACTGCGTCATCATGCTCATTATTTTTTGTTAGGGTGTGTTGGGAATTTATGTTATACACGCTATAGTGTTACTTTGGTATTTATTTATGCATTGTATTGATTGCCTTGTGTTATATTTATATCTAGATAGTTGTATGCTACCGCCCACTTTGTTTGTATATTTGTTTCCAAAAAAAATGATGTTTCATTTTTTCCCCGGGGGGTGCGGTAGACTGTTAAGAGTCAGTTTGATTTAATGTGCCCTCTTTAAACTTCCCTTTATATTTGTGGTCAAAGGGAGTTTACCAGTAGTTGTATTATCTGGTATAAGGTTGATTTAGTGGTTATATCCCCTTGGTCTTACCTGTGTCCAGCTATATGCCCGTATAAGGTTCTGTTCGTAGATTTTCTTGGAATAGCTTCGAGAACATTCCTGTAGTGAGACGAACTCAGGTCGCACGATTGATTTGTGCATGCGCTAAGATTTGGCGTGGAGAGAAAAGGCTGTTGTTCAAGAGAGTCGGCCGGGCATCTTGGAGCTGAACAGAGGTTCAGCGATTCTCCTCTGACCCTGTGAACATATTACAGTGTCCTTTGTGTGTTTAGAGAAAGGGTTGAGATTTCCCCTTTGATGTAATTCTGACATTTTTGGAGAGCCTAGGATGGCGTGTGTTTTGTGGTGTTATTCTTGAAGGCAGTCAAGGTAAAGATACCCTTTTGAACTATATATTTTAGCAGTCAAGTACTTTATGATTTAATGCTATCAGCCTAAGTTAGTGGGCTGAGGCTAAGGCGACTTTCTCCCAGTGCGGAAGAGAGTTCGGAAGATTATGGGTATCGTTATATAGATGCACCTATTGTGTTTGGTCAGAGGAAGAACAGAAGAGATTATATTTTGAGCCCACGCATTATACGGCATCTGCTATAGCGCCGTGGAAGGCGAAAAGAATATTATTAGCGCCTAGGCCCAGAAAAACATTATACGGCATCTGCTAGAGCGCCATGGAAGGCGAAAAGTATATTATTAGTGCCTAGGCCTAGAAAAAACATTATACGGCATATGTAATAGCGCCATGGAAGGCGGCAAGATTATTATTAGTGCCTAGGGCCAGAAAATTGTATACGACATCTATTGTGTCGCTGGAGAAGAGAAGGTGGAGAATATAGTCATACGATGTGTTTCACTGTAACCCGAAATACTGGATATGTTACAGTGTACCTTACGAACTGTTCCCGTGATGTCCGTTATCCTCTATCTACACCAGTACTACACCACCTTCAAACTGAACAGTAACTTACATTGCCAGTGTCTGCAAAGTGACTCTTTATCTGTGAGGGTCTACTTCTAGAACACACCCGTACGTTATCTGTGGCCTGCTGATGTTATCATCTTCCTAGTACCACTATTTTTACAGTCATCAATACCATGTCGTGATCACTACCAATGTCGGCGCCAGGAAAACGCTGCAAGAAATATCAACGGTTGGTGATCACACTGCACCGTGAACTTTTTCCCGTATAAATATGGTTGAAACTTCTGCACAGCCCATATTAGCGACAGACATTCTCGTTCGATGGTAGAGTAGTTCTGTTCAGCAGGGTTCAATTTCCTACTAGCATATGCAATGGGGAATAGAGTTGCAGAAGGTCTATCACTATTCTGCAGGAGAGTGGCGCCTATCCCTATATTGCTAGCATCTGTTCGCAGCGTAAAGTTCAGAGTTAAGTCAGGCAGTCGCAGAATTGGCCTAGCTGTGAGTTTCTCCTTCAGCAGCGTATAGGTATTTTCGCACTCCGCTGTCCAGGTTACTTTGTCCGGGTTCCCATTCTTGGTTAATGCGGTCAGTGGCGCACTCAGGGTATTAAAATCTTTAATATATCTCTGGTAGAAGCCACATAGAGACACAAATGACCTGACATCCTTTTTAGTCTGGGGTCGTGGGGCCCGCTGTAACTTCTCAATATTACGTGCATCTGGGTACATGCATCCATGCGAGATGGTGTGTCCCAGGAATTCTAGTTGCTCGCAGGCAATTTGACATTTTGTAGGGCGAGCGGTGAGTCCTGTTTCTCTAAGTCTTTCGAAGAGTAGGGAAACTGCGTCCAGGTGCTCCTCAAAGGTGTTCGTGGCGATAAGTATGTCGTCCATGAAATTACTTATCCCAGGGTGGTTCAGGGGTTCCAGTAGCTTCCTCATCATACGAGTAAAGACACTTGGGGCGTTGCTTAGCCCAAATGGCAATACATTAAACTCGTAATGGCCCTCAGAAGTACTAAATGCTAACATGTGTCGAATTTCCTCTTTTACCGGGATCTGGTAGTACCCTTTGCTAAGGTCTATCTTCGAAAAGTATCGCGCTCTACTCAGCTTGGTGAAAAGCTGATTCTGATCAGGTAAGGGCTCCGCTTGAAATTCCGTTACAGCGTTGAGCCTTCGGTAGTCTATGCAGAGGCGATGTTCTCCTGTGGATTTTCTAAGCAACACCACACTCGCACTATAAGGAGACTCTGATTTTGAGATAATATTTTCCTTAAGCAGGTACTCGATTTCCTCACTCAAGGCCTTTGCCTTAGCATAAGGAACAGGATAGTTCTTAACTCGTACCGGGGCGAGGTCTGTTAGCTTCATATCAAATTCTATCAGGTTGGTCATGCCAGGTTTATCCGTGAGTGTACTAGTGTGTTTTCTCAACAACTGTTGCACCTGTGCCTGCTGATCCTCCGTTAAAGTTGAACTAATCTGAACATCTTGATGAGTTTCGCACTGACGAAGAGGGTATTCACAGGAGGTCAGGGGTTCTGCCTCAGTTTCCGTCGCAATAGCCAGTGTCAGGAAATGGGCTGGTTCTGCACCTGGTCTTTCATAATATCGCTTCAGCAGGTTTATGTGGTAAATTTTCTGCTTCCCCTTTATGGCAATCTTGTAATTGGTGCGCGACATTTTCTCAACGATTTTATATGGACCTCTCCACCCGATTTGCAATTATTATTGCTACTGGGCAGGAGTAATAATACCTGTTCTCCTACTTCTAGCTCCCTATCCTTCGCAGTGCGGTTGTAGTAACGCGCATGTTTACGACGGGCACGGCGTACATTTTCCTTTGCCAGTTCCCATCCTGTTTTAAGGCGTTGGGTCAACTCATTCACGTATTGGGATGCAGAGGTGACCGTCTCATCAGCTTTATCATCTGTCCAAGTACGTAACAGTGCCTCTAAAGGTCCTTTTATAGGTCTACCAAACAGCAAGGTGGCAGGTGGCATCCCAGTAGAATTGTGAGGTACTTCGCGGTAAGCAAATAGTGCTGCGGGTAAGTATTGATCCCAGCTCTCTGGTTTTTCCTGTGCAAGTTTCCGAAGGATGGAAATAAGGGTCCCGTTAAACCGCTCCACCTGGCCATTTGCTTGGGGGTGGTAGGGAGAGGTGTGGATATGTCGGGCCTGAAATATCCTAAACACTTCCTCGGTGAGTTTTCCTCGGAATTGCGAACCATTATCTGTCAGGATCTGTGACGGAAACCCTAGCCAAGTAAATATGGTGAGCAGAGCCTCAGCAACATGCTAGGAATCACAGGCGGGCCTAGTGATAGCCTCTGCCCACATGGAGCAACAATCCACTAACGTGAGTATATAACTGTTTCTCTTTTTGCTACGAGTAAGTGGACCCACAATATCCACCGCTACTCGTTCGAAGGGTGTGCCCAAGATTGGCATTTCTCCCAGAGTGGCTGGGGCCGTCCAGTGTTTCGGCGCTGTCCTCTGGCACTGCGGGCATGATTTCACATATCTCTGGATATCGGCGTTGATACCTGGCCAATAATAATGACAGGAAATACGCTGAATCGTGGCACTTAAGCCCATATGGCCACTAAACGGAAGGGCATGGCCCATTTCTAGGACCTGGGCTCGGTATGCTGATGGAACCACAAGTTGCCCATGTTCCTGTCCTCCATTTCCTGCTTTCCGAAGCAACAGCCCATTTTTCTTGTAGAAGTCTCCCTTTTGGAGAGGAGTGTGCGCTCTCGGTAGTTTTTTGTAGCAGGGTGCTAGAGATTGATCCTCAGTTTGCGCCTTTTTTAATTCCTCAGGAAGGATGTTGGGTGGGGATTCCAACTCCGTATTCCGTTTGGCCTGTCCTCTAGTGGTGACAGCCGCCACAACCAGAGGGTGAATGGGTTCTCCCAAGAACACATACCTACACCCTAAGATCAAGGGATAAATAGGGTCGTCCAAAATCTCTGCTCTAATTTCCCCAGTCACCTATTTTGATTTGACCTGAATCTTGGCTATGGCCAAACGCATAGGTGCTGCACTTTTAGTAGGTCCTTGTATTTCTATAGTGTCTTCTGTCATCTGGTCAGGCTTGACTAGGGATGCACAGACAACTGCGTCGAATGCAAGGCCTGTATCATAAAGGCAGGTCACCTCTTGGTCATTTACGAGGACTGTCTCAACGACCGGGGGATGTCGGGGTTTGTCCAGAGGTTCTTCCGGTCCATTTCCCCTTGCGGCACTTTTACGTAAGCAGGCAGCATGATGAGGTGGGTTTTTCCGGTTGCACTCCTGCGTATTGTGGGTGATGGTTCTACAGTGCTTACACCATTTTTCCCCTTGCCTCTGCTGCTGGAAATTTGATCTCTGAGTAGTCTTGTAGTCTGGCTTGTCATGCTTTTTGAAGTTAGTATACGGTGGTTTCACTTGGGGGTCCATGTGTGACTGAGCTGTCTGTCTAGATACGTAATCTGGTTGTTTCCGTCTGGGTGGTGGATTCTCTGATAGTGCTGCCTGATATCGTTCCGCTAACTGGACTATGGATTCTAAAGTGCTGGCCCCATTCTCTGTCAGGAATCTTCTCATGTCGGAAGTCATGGTGTCCTTCAGTTGTTCGATCATGACCATTTCCTTCAGGCCTTCCCAATCATGAGTAAAATTCCCTAGGGCACCCCACTTCTCCACGTAGGAATCCAGTCTCGCAGCAAATTGAGCAAAGTTCTCTCCGACTTCCCTCCTAGAGTTACGGAACCTCTTCCTATAGGCGTCAGCATGTAGCTCATAACGAACCAATAGTGCCTTTTTCAGAGAGTCGTAGTCATCCTGTAAACCTGGAGGAAGCTTGCTATACACGTCATAAGCAGTTCCTCTAAGCCCTTGCGACAGTTTCAGGTTCCATTTGCTCTTCTCCAAACCAAACGTGGTGGCAAACTTCTCAAATTTGTCCAAATACCTATCGATCGAGTCGGCTTGTTCCGAGAAAGCTTCAAATGGAAACGTCAAGGGTCCCAAAGTTGACATGAGTGAGGATGGCAAAGGTCCGGTGCCCCCTGCGTGCAAGGAAGGCATATCATCTGACCGTGGCGATAGGTTGCCTGAGGAGGTAGATGCTGTCGCACCGGCTACCGGTTCAACTTTTTTAGCCTGTCCCTGCATCTCTAACTGCTTCATCTTCAGTGCATGCTCGCGTTCATCTCTCTCGCTTCTTTCCCTAACGTCTACAGCTTTTATCCTCTCATCTATTTCTGCTAACTTTATTCGCTCTTCTCTTTCAGCTTTCGCTGTTTCTCGAGCGTAATACTTATCAGCCTCGACACTGACATTATTTGCAAGGTCCACCCCACTATTAACTATAACCTAGATTTTTTATACGGATGGTCTGTTATCTCGACCTAGTGCTGCACATAAGCTTAACTATTTCACCATCTTTTGCTGTTTAAATTTGGTGTGACGATGCTAATGCTAATTTTAGTTTCTACGCAACAAGTTAAAACTACGATTGCATACCAATCACGACTGCTGTAGAATGAAAATTACTACAGTTATGGAGGACTTAAGGCTTACTAATTCTTTTTCTTGAAATAACAAAATCAAGAACTAAACTTGTCCTTGCACACATACATAGTATAAAGGCATTCACCCAATCAATGCCTGAATATCATAATAAAAATGGTTTTTATTTTCAGAGCCAATGTTAAAATACATGTGGTTCGGTTAACAGTAATGACCTATAATTAGTTGACTAAACAGATAAGTCAGAGTATGGGTAAATGGTGAGGGGGTAATCTCACAACCCTGTGGTATACGGCTGGGCCAAGAAATTAACACTTTAAGGAGAAAAAAAGTCTATGGGCCAATGGAAGATATTGCATGCAAAGGGGGTGATCCTTACTAAGATTTCTCTATAATTCCGGTTTTAAGGAAACACCCCCCTACCGGAATATTCAAACCGGAGGTCATATGTATGGACTGGACTAGATTGTTTGGATAATATTGTCTATAATGTTATCTACAGCCATGTATATAAATACATGTATTAACTTAAAGGACTTATCCATTTATATGAATATCATATTCAACCGTAGGATTAAAATATATTCAATGCATGAACCGAAATTCTCCTGAAAGACGGAGTTAACAGGTCTAGAGGATATTGTGGGGGCAGAATGCCCTCTTAATTTCTGTATAAAAATCAAATCCAATATTTTATAAAACCACTTGACGTAATTTAGATTCTAGACTCAAAATTGTCTCGACCTGATGGCAAAAAAATTACTAACACACCATCTGCCTTGCAATAGAAAGTTGGGTTCCTGGGTTTTTGCTGCAAGCAACAATCATTAACATCTATGATTTAGGGAGAAATACAAACAACAGCGAACACCAAAAATTCCTCTAGATTTGTGGACTCACGACTAGTGGTTGGTAAAGCTTGCCGAAATTTGGGTTAGGATTCCCGGGCACAATTTTTTGTCATACTATTGTTTTTAGCCGTATGTCCAAAAGATAAGCTAGTTCTAACTTATAGGATGTATTTCTAAAAACAAGGCGCTAAATATAATTATTTATAGACTGCTGTAGAATTAAATTACTACAGTTATTAGACTTAAGGTCTGTTATTCAATGAAATACAACAATTAATATTGATATACTAACTTAATTGTCGAAACAGACATATATAAAGGGATTGTCAATGAAATGATCTGAAATATTTTAGAAAAAAAGTTGTTCCTGTTTTACATAGACTCACTGTGTGTCCCGATACATTTCTTAGTTAAAAATGGTAAATACTGTTATGTATGAAGAATGGATCGATATCCCCGGGTCCTATGATAAAATACATAAGATTCAAATCCCGGACTGGGGGGGCCCAGGAGACAAGTCACGTAGCGTTGGATAGATAAGAATTTATTTAGAGGAAATAATTGAGATTGATGTGTGAAGAAATTTGGGCTTCGAGGAATTCCTGCTGGGTTTTTCCCCACTAATAGGTGACAAAGAGGGTAAATTCTCCTAACTAGACAGGTCTGGAAAAGTTAGTAAGGAGATATTTGGTCTCTCGCTACCATCGTCCCCTTTCTCAGTTATCTTGATTATTATTATTATTATCCTTTAAATTATATTATATTTTACGAGCCCCCCCCCCCCCCCCTCCCTTATAAAGGAAGATAAACATCAGACAATATTCAACATCTAAATGGAAAGGAACAAAGCAATGGGGTACAGTATATACACCCAATTGGTTTATTGCAATAAAAAAATGAATAGATGGTGAATGATAGTATTGTCGATGGAATTAGTGTCTGCTGTATGTATTATGTGTCTCACAATTCAAGTGTTTTTTTCATCATGGATGACTAAAAACATGGCATTGATGATTAGGTGAGTTTCCTTTTTCGTGGAAAAGCTTAGCTTTTCAGCCCCCGGGCTGATAGTGAAGTGTGGTTAGTTCTCCGGTCTCCTGACGTTGCCCCCAGGTACCAGGTAGGTCTTGAATGGTTCGGATTTGCCTTCTCTGTGCTCGACTCCGTATTCTGCGCTGAGATTGGACTGTCGTGCAAGGCTCCACCATAGACTGAAGACAAATACGACGGCTTCATTAATTTTCTAGCTTTAGAAAGCAGTCTTTTTCCCTAAGCCGTCCCTCTGCCTGTCACCTCAGATTTTAGTCTCTAACATCATATGTCTAGAGCCTAATCTTGAATTCAAGTTTCTCCTGTCTGTCCTTTATTATATTTCTCTGCCCCAGTGGCAGTATTATAATTCTTTAGACTGATTTATCGTCAGCTTAACCCGATGAATTATTATAAATGTCAGTTAAACCCACCAAATTTATCATAGAAATGTCGGCAACAGTATTCTAGTTCTGTGCCTCTAGCCTAATCGTCATGTCATTATGATGAATTTAACAAATAATTGGACATCCGTGGTTTAGAATTGTCTGACAACATTATCACACACTTCATGTCTGGTCGCCTCGTCATATAATTTATAATGAATATATGTCACGGTCGGTCAACATTATCGTTAATATTAATTTCCGTTAGTCTAAACGTCGGGTCGAAAATAATCAAATAATATGGAAATTAATAGCTATATATATATATATTCCCGTTATACATTATTATGAACATGTACATATCCCGTGGGATCATAAAATATACCCGATCACATGTGGCTGGATGTGATCGTAAAACAAAAATATGAATAAAGTAAACATACCAATCTTGCGTCGATTTTGCAATCTACTACACATTTCATCACATTATATTCTAGCGAGATTTCACTTACCTACTCAAAGATGGACGCTAACCCGCAATTAGACACGTGGCTTCAGTGCTTTTAATGCGAGAATTCGCCGATAATTGGGTTAGACCTAGCTTCTCAAGGGTTTCCGGGCAAGTGAAGAATGCCCGTGTTTTGGCGCACTTTTTAGCGGGACATTTCCGCTTGGACACGTGATCCATAGCGTGCATCATGTGACATTAGCGTCAAATAAACGCTCCAATCAATAGCGTTAAAAGTCACGTGGGGTCTTCCTAAAGTGGCAAAAACTGGTTTTATCAGCTTAAGCAGTCTTAAATTAAAACAGGTTCCCAGCTACCGAGGTCATTGGTCAACAATGACGTCGTATCTAAAAATAGCATCTAAACGCGAGGAGAAAATCACTGAACGCTAGGAGAATTGATTAATCCGCAAGTGACTCTTCCCGGGAGTTTGCGATCATGCATTGAGCGATGAGCAAAAAAAACTGTCATCGTAAATAAAAGCTAATAAAAAATGAAGAGTGAAGATTGGGCAAGTCGTCACAACATTTTCTACACTCGTTGTATCAGAGCTAAAAGGGATTACATCCGATACGCAAGCCTTTCCACACGGTACACCGGTGGTGCGGAGCTACAACACATTGGTCAACACGTCACGTACACACATCTTACACACACACAACCTGCTACAACACACACCACCCCTGACTAAGGGACCCGTTAGAATTTACTATAAAACAGCCACAATAATATTTAATAAGGTGGATCATTACATATCTAGAATTATATTGCTTTGAATGATCATGCTATTGAGCGATTAGATGAATAAAATATGTATGTACACTTATAATGTCATTTATGTCAAAGAAAACAAATCAACGAGCAAAAGAAAATAGTTCGTTTAATGATGATTATAGTAACTATAACGGAACACCTCCCCGATGGTGTGTATTAGGTGTTTGGCATTTTCAATTGATTTATATGTTCACATTTTTTTTTTTTTACAGAAATTCTCGCCCAGTCTAGCGCCTCGTGGTTTTAAACGCTGGGGACAGAGTCAAATCGGGAACAGTCCAACGATCAGTTAACTTTTGAGCAAACCTGGCTTGATACCGCCTATTGGTGTTGGTTGTGAGCTATAAAAAGAGATGCTCTCCGTATAGCTTCTGTGGTTGTAGTAATGGAACACGCAAATCCTTAGCCATATGTCCATGAAAAGCAAGGTTGAATCGACATTAAGAACGGTCTATGCAATATACAAGTCTCGTCCCGAATGTTTCAGTCCAACATGGCGCTGCATTGTACTGCATTAATGCTAGGACCATTCCAACTTGCCCACTTTGTTAAATGAACTAGGTGTACCGGAGAGTATGTGACGGTTTTTTATATGAGTGTCTGTCTTGTGAAGTCTGACTTGAGCCAGGATGCATTACAATTCTGGTTATCTCCTGGCTGTTACCATATATTGATGCACTACCTTCTTCCCAGTGATAATGGTCTACCGATGTGATATGTTGAATGTGGTCAGGTAGATGATGGACCTAGACATCCGCGTTGGTAAAACCGGGCTTTTTGTCACTCAGGCGCCCACCAATCCAATGATTGAAGAAAAACGTCACACGCTGTCTTCAAGACTCACCTTGACTTTGTTACGTCTCTCGTTTACTGAACCTATGCATTGAACCTGTATTGTTGTGAATTGAACGCTAGAATAACACATGCTTACACGACACTACCATCCCCTGACATCGCGGATCTCCATACACTTCGTTCCCTGGAGAACGCAGCTTTATTTTCACTACTTCTAGTAGGGATTACAGGTAATCCACCCCATGTTTTTTTCTCTTTCTATTATGTACATTTTTCAGAGAGAGATTACGGTGGAGTTTTATATTATCTGCATTAATGTTCTTCTCTGTGACTAGTAGCCGTGTTTAGTGTTGGTGTGTAGGGAATTGTTGCAGTATTTTTTCTAGAGGAAAGACTATAGAGCCTAGATCAGATTTGCACCAGTTTTAGTCTTTTTAAAGATATTGCGTGGCCATAGACGTATTTTTCGGGAGTTAAATTATTTGCGGCCATTTTTGCTTCATTTTTGCAGTATAGGGCTGGGACTAATTCCCGTTTCTTTGTCTAAATGGGGGATGGGGGTCAGTGACCTTTTACCACGCGCTTGCAGTAACAGGATGAGTCAGAGTTGTTTACAATTTTGATTGGCTGAAATCTAACTGCTTTGAATGGCAGCGCGTTCATTGGGGCTAGAACAGAGCCGCGCTAATGACGTCATGAGGGCAGCGTGGGGGATCCTGATTATAAATACGCACTGATTTTCTTAGTCGGTCTCTCTTGTATAATTGCCAGCCGCGTGCCAGAGGCAAAGTCGATTTGCCTTCAGTGGGAAAATTCGAGTTTTGGTAAGCATTATTTATTAGCGTGGTACTTTATTGATTTTAATTGAGTCCTAGGCCGGATCAGTAAGTTTCTTGGGAAAGTTAATTTTAAATTAATTCTTAACGCCAGAGCCATCAATACTATCTTAGTGATAGACTTGAGAAACTTAAAAGGTTCATAATAATTCCTTATTGAAGGACTAGCGGTATTTAAAGATGGTTTAAAAGTGAGATGTTACGGGCGTGCTTTGGATTATTTCAAAGTAGGTCTGTAGAGAACCCGCATCTTTGATTTATGTAAATGTACAGAATGGCGGGAGAGCGTGTAATGTGTATTTTCATTGAGAGGTTATTCTGAGTTATAAGGATATATATAGAATTAGACGGGAGCACGTGGTTGTAACTACAGGGTAATTGTTAACCTGGGTTTATGTATAACTTTTGATGGCATGTAGATGCTAGCGTAAAAGGGTTATACGGGTATTATGCATTGTGGTACTGTGTATTCAGAAGACGGAGATGAAATTTATTTCTGTTAAGGGAATAATATTTTATTTCATTTTGATGTGATTAATATTACTGTACGGGAATGTAATGATTTCTAGACTGAGGTCTAGTTTATTTGTGGTAAACATTGCTGCATGTAGGGTCAGCGTAGAAGTGGGGCATAGTATTTTGGACAGGTAGATGAAGCCTCAGTGAAATATTGTTGTCGCTCAGAGTTAGTCATGCAGAAAAGAAGATCGGGATCAACTGATGTTTACTTCGGACTCAGGTAGAGATAGGGAGTTGAGAGGATGAGAGCTGACTTTTGGGAGCATAAATATTATGTAGTTGCTGGAGTGGGAATAGACAGGGATGTTACGAAGTCGGGGAGTTATTTGTAACTGGAGTATATTATTGATGTGTGTTGTTCAGCTGTGCTTTTTCTATTTTTGTCAACAGCAGGTACCGGCTTTGTGGGAAAGAGAGAGCGGGATTTTGATACCACAAAATTTTCCCCACGGCAAAGTTGTGGCATTCGCAGAAACGCAGAGTTTGGCGTTAATTGCCAGAGGCGGAAGAAGAGAAAAAATACGTTTTCCCAAGGCAGGGAAGACATTCTCCAGTTGAAAGGGATTTTGGTGGAAAAATCCGGAGCTCTGATGCTCAGTCTGCTTACACACGCAAATCGGCCGGTTGCCAGCGTGGTTGTAATTTATTTCGCTTCGTTCCGGCCATAATAAAGCCGAAGGCCTTCAGCCCAGAGAGGGACCGGGCAGGTGTATACAATTCGTAGTAGCAGCCAGCTACAGTTTCTAGTCCAGAATCCAGTGTTTAAACCTAGCGGTCACTTACGGAATTGTGGAGGGAAACAGGGTTAAAATACCCTCTACAGATTTTAGATCAGAGGACAGCTGCTGAAGCTTAGTCTACAGGTGGTAGACCTGAAAGACAGAACTGAGACATAGTTTTGTGTAGATCATAACAGAGGACAGCTGCTGAAGAGTTGTAGAAAAGTTAGTTGTGTAGCAGTGTTCGGGAGATTTCAGGATAGGCTGGGTAGTTTAAAAGTCTGTGCAGTGATTGTGTAGAAAATTCGGAGTAGTTCCAGAGGACTGGGACATTAGCAGTAAAATTAGAATTTAGAACAGCTAGTTTGGAGTGGAGGCTCGACATCCGAGACCCCACCAAGTGCAGTGTGGTTTATTCTGTTAAATGTTAAAATTCTTTCCCCATACAGGTTGAAATTGTGGGTGAAGGGTTGAGGTTGATGTTGAATCATTTTAACGGTGCTTGATTTTGTTCCAGGTGTGCACACACGCACTTGATTTTTTTGACATGTATTTTGAGTTTTCTATATGTGTAAATAAAACTTGTACATTATAGCTGGAATCAGTCACCTTATTTACGTATAGTAGCTATCTGTTGTCTGTATCATTGTGTATGTGAATCTTAATTGAACCTTATCCCCTTAGGGTAGTTAGAGGTGGTTGAGGCCATAGCAATTTAGACGTCCGGAGTGGCGAGGAAGAGTCAACTTCGGTTCTCGACCTCGGAGCCAATGATCTCAACTTTCACATTTGCACTGTCATTTTTCATCTGAATCTATCCTTTCAGTCTTTCTTCTCACTAGTGTCTTGTCACTATATGTAGACAGCCTCTAGTCTTAAATCCACTTCGTGACAGGCATGTCGTAAGAGACAGCCAAAGTAAACGTGTTCTTGAATAGGGACCTCATATGTAAAACAATGCTGTGCATAAATCAGCGAACGTATCAACTAAATTGTTATTGATACTGTTGAACAGAATCGACATCATTGCACTCCAGGCAAACCCATAGGTGCTCAGTCTCCCTCAGTATATGTCGAAGAGTGTGAATGCTAACTGTTCCTGTATCTCGCTGGTTATAAACACGACGGATGCATCCTCTCATACGTCCATCTCTGACGGCCTGACGTTTGATGCCAAATTCCAACAGTCTTAACCTTGGTCAGGGCCGGCTCTACCGACGGTGCAACACGTGCATTTGCACGGGGCAGCAAGCTTTGGGGGGGGCGGCAAAAAATCGTTTTTACTTATTTTTACAATCCCGCCAAAATATTCCGCCTGGGAGCCGCGCTGGTGTAATGGTTACCACACTGCGCTAACGATCAGGTGTTCAAGGTTCAAGCCATTTGTAGGAGTGTCATCGACCGGGATATTGACTGAATAACCTGAACGGTTCCTGAAATAAACCCTCTGTGGATGGTGTCACGGAGTGTTTGAAGGTTTCGTCTAGATTATTTTAAAATTCCTTACTTTTGTATTCCTTCACATTTTGTCTGTTTTCTCTAAGAAATATTTGCACCTGCGGTCTGTTCTTAAGCTGTTTTTCAAGTCTTCACTAATAGTTCTGCCATACGATCCTAATGCTATCTTCTCCTACAAAGGCACTAAAAGGTATTTCTTTAGGGACGTCAGTACAATTTATTCGCTTGGTCGAAACCACAGTGGTTCCTAGAGGATTATATTTCCGTGTTCAGTGGTTGATTTTGCTCAGTGTTAGTGTGCTATGTGTTACAGTGATAAATAAGTTTTTTAAACGTTTTATGGAAATTAGTACAGTGCTTCAGCCTCCATTCATTACTAAATAATACATTTTATTGTAGGGTTTATTAAAATAGTTTTAATATTCAAATATATATAATGTCCGATGAAAGAAAAAAAACTACCAGGTGCCGAATATCGAAAACTGGAAAAAGAACGCGATATTCAAAAACATAGCGGGGCTTTACATAAATATCTAAAAACTGAAACAGCTGATGTAGGACAGAAGAAAATAAGCAAATGTATCGAAACAAATGATTCTGAGCTCATGGCAAGTACTTCTAACTCGGACCCCAGTAACGTAGATATTACTAACAATGTCGAAAATGAGACTGATTTGACCGTATCCAATTCCAGAGATTCAAGTGATGAACTTGAGAGGTACACTGATCCGGCAAGATGGACTCCTTCTTTAAGCGATACTGAAAGACTGGAAATCGTAAAAAAAGGCCTGCCAAAGACACCAAAAAATGAGTTCGTTTTTCCGCGCAGCTTTAATGGTCGGAAATTTTCACTACATTTTTACACTAGGGAGCTAAGCAATGGAGAACATATTAATCGATCATGGTTACTGTATTCAAAAGAAAAAGATTCTGTATTTTGTTTCTCCTGTAAGTTGTTTTCCTGTAATAAAATGTCACTCACTACTGATGGCTATAATGATTGGGGTCATTTGTATGTGTATCTTAATGAACACGAAAAATCTAAAAACCATTTGGAGTCCCATACAAAGTGTATTGAATTATCGACCAGGCTTAAATCAGTACAGACAATTGATTCAATGCAACAAAAGTTATTAAATTCAGAAGTTCGACACTGGAGGAGCATAATAGAGCCCCTAATTTCTATTGTCCAGTTCTTGAGCCTACAATGCTTGCCATATCGTGGAACATCTGATAAATTATATGACCCTAACAATGGAAAGGTTTTAAAGCTTGTTGAACTGATTGCCAGATTTGATAGTGCTATGTGTGAACATTTAATGAGAGTAGCTCGTGGATCGACCCAACATTACCTTGGGAAAAACATTCAAAATGAATTGATTGCTCTTCTCTCTGGAACCATTAAAAAAGAAATAATTTCTATGGTGGAGAAAGCTAAATATTATAGCATAGTTGCAGACTGTACTCCCGATGTAAGTCACATTGAACAATGAACACTAATTGTAAGATTTGTTAATACGAATCCAGATGATATCAACATTCATGAGCATTTTCTTGGTTTCATTGCTGTAGAAGCCACTACAGGCTCAGCGTTAACCGAATGCATTCTAAGAAAATTGTCAGACATAGATATTCCAATCGCAAGCATGCGTGGCCAGGGGTATGACAATGGATCAAATATGAAATGAAAACATTCAGTTCAACAACGTATTAGGGACTTTAGAGAAGGGGTTTTATTTTTTGAAACGGTTCAGAAATAGTATGTGTTTTTCTCAGCGTCAACACTGCGTTGGGGAATCCTTAAGAAACATATTACAACTCTAACGCCCAAGCCACTAAGTACAACTCGCTGGGAATCTAGAATCGAGGCCATTCGTCCTTTAAGATATTATATTGAGGAATTTTATGATGCATTGATAGAAATTGCTGACGACGAGTCAGTAGACAAAATGGCGAGACATGAAGCTGAAACTTTTGCCCTAAAACTCAGAGATTTTAAATTTTTATGTTGTCTGGTTATATGTACTATATTTTAAACTAAATTAATGTTGCTAGTAAACTGTTGCAAAGCATAGAATTGACTAGTGCCATAACAACTTTGAGAAATGTTCTCCAAAGCCTTAAGAATCTCAGAAATGATGAATCATTTCAAAATTTTCTTCTTGATGCTACAACATTAGCTGAGAAAGTTGAAGCTCATCCTGATTTGATACCAACGTTTGAATGTATTAGAGTGCGTCGGCAGAAAAAGCAACACAACTATGAAGCAAGAGATGAAATTATTTAGGATCCCAAAACTAAATTCAAAATTGAATTTTTCTTTTTAATTATTGATGTTGCAACTAATTCTATTGAAGAAAGGTTCGAGCAATTGGAACATCACAGTTCACATTTTTCCTTTTTATATAACATCCCTAAATTGAAATCTGAGACGACAAATGAGCTCTTAAACAAATGTAAAAACCTGCAAGGCGTTTTAACACATCAATAAAATAGAGACATTGATGCTATTGAGCTATGTGATGAACTGAAAGTAGTATCCAAATTAGTACCAGAAAATACACCGCCAATTGAAGTTCTTCGTTATATTATTGAAAATAACATTGCTCCTAATGTCGCTATAGCCTTAAGAATATTACTAACTTTGCCTGTAACGGTAGCAAGTGGTGAGCGTAGTTTTTCAAAACTGAAGCTTATTAAAACTTATTTACGCTCAACAATGGCCGAAACTAGATTGGAAGGACTTGCCATGATTTCAATTGAACATGAAATCGGTGAAAAATTAGACTACGCAGACCTTATTTCTGATTTTGCAAATATGAAAGCAAGAAAAGTGTCTTTTAAAGCAGTACATACTTCAAACAATATAAATTCAAATAATGTGAAAATAGTGCTAAAACCTATAACATGTACATACTATAGTTAAGTGTTTGTGACTCAACAGTTCATCGTTCCACATGAGAAGAGCATCCCCTATATGTAAGTAATGTGACTACATTTATTTCATGATGATAGGAAACTCTTTACAGAGCGATACAACAGGAAGCAATCTGATCATCAGAAGTAGCCCCCTCGTCCGACAAGTATTTCGGCCCTACATACTCCTTTACACTCTAAGGGGGGCGGGCCCACTTGGGTCATGACTCCCAAGCGTCTCAGCCTCCTGTTGTCTTGTATCGAAAATGAACCCATTTCACTTATGGTAGCAACTTTAATCCACAACTCCGCCAGCCGTGGAGACAATTGTGAAAGTAACAAAGAGAAGACAAATTATTCCGTTCGCTCCGTAGCACATCACAACTACGGACACACACTGAGTCACCTGCGCGAAGCCGACGAGACTTGACACTGCGCGCTCACCACTGAAATTCTTCCTGACACCGCTTATAGTATACATCACCTGTCGCCTCTCAGCCACAGCCCTTTCACTAGTACGCCTAAAAACTCAGCGTATTGTGGACTTAGAAAAATTCCTGGTGTTTTCTGTACCGCAGCGTTTATTGTCACGATTTCCATTGCGCATTGCGGTTGTTCCACAGACAGCCTGATGCCTTTTCGGCAGTTTCACTAAGCCTCTTCAGTGCCCTTGTTCTCGACTGTCCCTTCAGCCCCAACAGTTTCAATAGATCATACACTGATGCAGCCACAAGCCCTCTTGCGCCCACTTCAACAGCCATGACCCTTGCAGTGAACCCATCGTGTTTCAGATCCGCGGCCAGATCACTATACTTGGCCGCTTTGAACGAATGTTGCTCGTCTAATCTGGATTCAAATGGCACTGTCAGTTCAATCAGTATGACCTGAAACGTTGCTGAAGAATGAAACACTATATCCGGTCGTCTCCGCAATTTTCTGAAACTCTCTGGATATGCCCCTCGTCCAGGTAGGTCTACCGCCATCTCCCAGTCGTTTGCACAGTCAAGAAGAGATGGTAAACTGCTACCAGGATTACTCGGTTTGGGGTGTGCTGACTTTCCTGCCCTCAGCAAGTATGTATTTGCGGTGCTCGGCCCGGGTTTGCTATTCGCCTTCATCCTTGCCAGATCTATTGTCGCAGCAAGCTCATTTAGCACTTTGTTATGGCGCCAAGTGTATCGCCCTTGCCCTAATGACACCTTACACGCTGAGAGCACGTGTTCGAGTGTCTGCCTCCCCTGGCACAGGGGGCACTGCTCATCATCCGACTTTCCCCATTTCACAAGGTTGGTGGCCGACGGCAGCAGGTCATACATTGATCTAACAACGAAGCTGATCCTAAGAGGTGCCATATGCCATATATCATTCCATGTCAAGGACCTCTGCAGGGCTCCTTCCCATGTAGTCTATTGGCCTTGTTGGACCTGCTGCACTGCTTTTTGTAACCTCTTATCATTCTCAGCTCCTCGTATCTCCTGAACTACCATGTCTCTGCGCTCCCTGCTTGATGCCTTGGACCACCAGCGGATGTCTCCATGACCAAATCCCCGTCTATTCGTCTGTGTGTATCCGATTACCTCCCTCAGTTTGAGTGACTCTTGGGCAGCATCAACAGCTTCTTCCACTCTCCACTTCCTTCCCGTTTTCAGTGTGGGCTGAATGGACTTAACCACGTCATCAGCTGACTCGCATACCATCATTGCAAGCCTTGCCTTTCCAACTTTGTACTCTTCAACAACTGACTTGAAAGGAAGCAGAAGTTTTGACATTTTGCAGTACAGTGCTACATCTGACAGACCAGGTGGTACCCTTGCACTGCCTTCGAGTCTTTTAATGAGGCATCGTACACCCTGCCAAGACTTTTAACAGGTTCCTCAATGACAGTAGGGATTCTTTGGTTGGAAACCATGAATATGTCCTCTGCTATCTTCCCTTTCCTGACTGATAGGCTTCTCGACTTCTTGGGTTTGAAGCTCATTCTGCACCAGCTGACTAGTTCATCCAGGCGTTCTAACATCCTCCGGGCCTGATGTTCATCTGATGTCAGAATTGTTGTGTCATCCATGAATGCTTTGAGCGGTGGCATGTGACACATTTCACCGAGCTTTGGACCTATAGCCATTCCTTCAGCCGCATTGAGGATTACCTGCATAGCTGTGGTGGGTTTTGATGTTATTAAGTGTGGTTGCTATGTTTACTTAGTGTACTGAATGAGGTCAGCTGTGAAGGTCCCTGAAGATAATAGTTTATGTGAATTTACAGAGTACCTTGCTGCTACCACCTACGACCTCAGTCAGACTTATTCTTGACTAGTATGTCTGATAGCTACGTCTAATGTCTAGGGTAATGAAATGTGGTGTGCTGGTAATTAAATACACAAACACACACACACACAAACACTAATATTAATCTCTATGATTGTTGAGGGGTGAGGTTTTATATTTATATTTCGTGCTTATTCCTGCCCTTAGCTTTTGCACGACTGTTTGTTTGTATCCCATATAGATAGGAATGTGATGTCCATGGTTCTCTCTTTATGTGCCTGGCGAATAAACATTAATTCTTAGTATTAACTTACTTTGTGCACACATCTCTTTCTCCAATGAAAGTAATAATAACTGAGTGACGGTTCTGTAACTTTAATACACATTACGACGAACTTCACATTAGACCCACTGATGTGGTCAGGCAATTAGAACATAATCCAGATTAATAATAATAATAAAAGTCACTCATTTGCATGAACAATTATGAATGTTAAATATGCCATACATTAGAATACTTCCATGTAAAAACAGGAATATACATTAGGGCTTTCCACACACGCCCAAACACACATCTGTGCCGCCTAACGGCTGGTCACTCAATCTCTACTTCGCTAACTCTCGTTTTTCACCCGCCTCGTTAGCAATACTTTCACAGCCAGTCTCATCACGTGACATAGAGTGGCTATTTGGGTGAAATGGCAAAGTGCCAAACTCGGCGTTAAAATTAATGCATTTTCTACTCCCAACATTGCCCCCTGTTCCCGAGCGGAAACCAAGGGTTTTCGCTTGAGAACAGTGGATAGTTAGCACAAGAACTATTAATCTATTAGAAAAGAAAAATCCTACTGTTCAGAATAATATATATGAAGTATTAATTGTAGTGCGAAATGACATGAAAACAGATATATGTAAACAGTTTAGACAAAATGTAATCCAGTCTTTCAAAAAATGCAATTAAAGTCATAACGTGAATGTTTCAATAGTATATCACCTGAAAAACAAAACAAGATCAGACAATGTCAACATCTGGCACAAACAATTTCAGTTTCCAGTTACATTCCTTGACAATAAGTCTGCCAGAAAGTTTTCTGATCCCTTGATTGGGATAATTGTATATCTATATTCTTGGATAAGCAAAACCCATCTGTGTAATCTACTGTTTGTCGTAGTTTTTTGATTTAGGGATGTTAATGGACGGTGATCCGTCTGGAGGTAGAAGTGTGCGCCAAGTAAATAGCGTGATAACTTGCTTATACACCAAATGATGGACAAAAGTTCTCTTTCACTGGTGGAATACCGAGTTTCTGCTGGTAGCAACTTCCTGCTTACATACAAGCATGGATGTGGAGTATCATTGAACCATTGCAACAGGCAACCACCAATGCCAGTCTGAGAAGCATCAGTCCTCAGAAGAAATGGCATAGTGATATTAGGTAACATCAAAATAGGTGCCTTGGAAAATACAGTTTTAATTTTGTTCAAAGCTCCACTGCAAGTATCGGACCAAACAATTTTGTTAGGAGCTCCCTTTTTAGTCAAAGACAGAAGAAATAGATGAAAAGTTCGGAATGAACTTGTGATAGAAGTTAATGAGTCCTAACATGCTCCTAACCTGTTTCTTTGTCCGAGGGATATCTAATTCTAATATGCGTTTGACAGTGTGCTCATCAGGGTATAACATGTGGTTACCAACACGGTGACCAAGAAATGAAATTTCTCGACAACCAATCTGAACCTTTGAAGGTCTAACTGTCAAACCATGCTTTCTGAGTAGCATTAATAAAGATTTTAATCCTGTGATATGTTCTTGCCAAGAACTATGGAATAAACAGATGTCGTCTATGTATGTGATGACATCAGATCTATGGGCTCGGCATCTGTGAGAGTGACACTGTTAAGACGTCTAAAATCAATGCAGATGCGAAGAGATTTGTCCTTCTTTCTAACTAGAACCATAGGAAAAGAATAGGATGATTCAGAAGGAGAAATGATGCCCATGCGTAGCATATCCTTAAGTTCACTATCCACCTGAGATCTGTAGTGTAAGGGTATAGTATACGGTCTGAGTTTGATAGGGTGATCATCAGTCAATGTAATATCATGAGAGATAACATCAGTGCGACCTGGAAGTTCAGTCAGCACATCAGAGAAAGATTCTAAAACAGCAAGAGCCTGTTCTCGATAACCAGAATCTAAATCAACTGATACAGTTACATCTCTCCAAGATTCGGAAGATGTTAAAGGCAGCAGAGGAAAATTAAAAGAAATATCGCTCGCTGTAGAATCATCAGATTCCACAACAGCTGACAAAGTCTGTCGAACTGGTTCATCAGAAATACTGTCTAAGATAGGTTCTAACTCTGCAGGGCGCTCCACATACAACTTTAACATATTAATGTGAAATGTTTTAACTTTGCCCCTTATGTCAATGGCATAATCTACATCAGTTTTCTTCTCAACCACCTTAAAAGGGCCTTGCCAGGAAATTAGCAGTTTATTTTCCTTGGTCGGAAGAAGTAGCCATACTTGTTCTCCTGGTAAGAACGAGCGTAATTTTTGAAATTGGTTGCAGCGCAATCTCGACCTGTGTGAAGCATTACGTATCATACCTGATGCATAAGTACATGCATCTACAAGGCGTTGTCTGAGATCAATGACCAGTTCATAGCTGGTACGGATCGTAACATCCTCCACTGATCCCAACAACAAATCCTTGAGTATGTGCATAGGACCTCTAGGGTTGGCACCATATACCAACTCAAATGGCGAAAAGCCAGTGCTCTCATGGGGCACTTCTCTGTAAGCAAATAAGACCGCTGGTAACATTCGGTCCCAGTCACGAGGACATGTCTCGGTGACTTTGCCTAACAACTGCTTCAACGAGCCATTGAAACGCTCGCAAACGCCATTGCTTTCCGGATGGTATGGGCTTGTGAACGAATGCTTAATTGCTAACATGTTCTCAATATCTTTCATCATTTGAGACATAAATTGAGTACCACGATCTGATAAGATTTCATCAGGAAATCCTATGCGACAAAAAATAACAAATAGAGCATCAGCAACAGCTGCTGAGGTGATAGTTTTCAATGGTATGGTCTCCGGCCAACGTATACATAAGTCTATACACGTTAGGATATATCTATATCCTCTATCTGACATGACTGACATAGGACCAACTATGTCAATTGCAAGCTTGATGAAAGGCCGTAATGGCACATCAGTGACTTGTAAGGGTGCAGCGTGGTGCTTGCCCCTACGTGCTACCTTTTGACAAGTTGTACATGACCTGCAGTATAGCTTTACATATTTGTTAACACAGGGCCAATAAAAATTTGAGGTGACACGAAACAGAGTACGCTTAATCCCCATATGACCAGCTAAAAGCGAGTCATGGGCAGTATTCAATACAATAGGTCTAAAACTTTTTGGAATAACTACCTGTCTCCTGACTAAAACATAGTTGTCAAAGCATCTAGTCAGTACTGAGTTCTTAAATTCAAACCAATAACGTGAAGTTTTTGTCTTCTTCACATGCTTGATCTCTGCTAGAGCAAACAATGGTTGCAAAGCAACATCTTCGCGCTGTTTGGCAGCGAACGACTGGGGGGAAACATTCTGAACATTCTGAAGAGTTGCTCTCTCACTAAATGGTATAGCTGGCTCTGCCTTGGATTCAGCAGCATGCTGAGCCCTAGTGACCACAGCGTTAGCCAACACTGGGTGAGATTCAACCCATTTATGTATCTCCTCTGGAGAGCAATCCTTAATACCTGGTATATTACCAAGGATAATGTCTGATACTGGTTGGTCAAGGACACATGCCCTTACCTTACCTGTAAAGAAAGCTGTGGCAATATCTATTTCTGCCACTGGGTAACACTCTATACTCCCACCAAATGTTATGCACTTCACTGTTTTACCAGTAAAGGCAGATTCATCAATTAGCGATCTACGGACTCCGACAGTGGTACATCCAGAATCACGAAGGACACTTACATGCCTGTTATACAGGAAACCAGTATATAACGTGAGGTGTCCCATGTTCTCACAAGATGACATAGCAGGTAGAGCATGCCCGCAAATTAATCTGGGTTGTGAACCAGGTTGGAATAAAGATTTGCATCCATAACAATTTTCATCATTAAGTGAGCTAACAATACATGCATTGGCATGGTCGGATCCCTTCTCATCATTCTTCTTTGCAGTTACACATGCATTACTCTTCTCATGATTGCTATTGTCATTATGCCCACAGTGTTTGTTAGTGCTGTTTCCATAATATTTCTTATAAGTTCTATTCCTAGCACATGACCAACATCTGCCATTATTCCTATTACCACTGTAGGATGCATTGTCTTGTGTGGGTCTATGATCCATCCGTTTGTGATGCATTTCCTCATTACGGCTAGAATTCTGCCGCCACTGACCTTGGTTTGAATAACCATAGTCTCGCCTCTGTGGGAAGTTAGATGGTGACCTCTGCCTTGGGAAGTTATATTTTCCTCGGTAGTTGGATCTATAGCTTTGCCTTACTCTGCTGTCCACACTCTGTGATCGAGGTCTATGACCACCATCTCTAAAGTCATGACGAGCCACACATACTGGGAGTGCGTCCTTTATAGTTGGTTTGTGAACCTCTTTATCTGGGTGAGCTGTCATATATTGTCTCCCAAGTATCTCCATTGCCTCAAGGTCTTTTGGTTTTCTTTCTTGAAAAAATGAGGCAAGATCGGTGCTACATGCCGACAACACCCTGTCACGTAACATTAGATCAAGTAAGCTAGTGAAGGTCTTATCAATTCCGGACAATTCTATCCATCTTTTAGAATATAATTTTATTAATGAGATAAATTCTCCAAAGTCAGCTTTCCTGCTAGGCAGACAGGAATGAAATTTATCACGGAATCCTGCTTCCGTAAGCTGGAATTTACGTAGCAATGTCTCCTTGACAACATCGTAGTCTTCTCTACTACCGCTGTCCAGAGCAAAATAAGCCTGTAGAGCGTCCACTGTTAAAAAATCGCATAATGTTGCACTCCATTGACCCTTGGGGATCTTCAACGCACTGACCTTGAGCTCAAAACGTTGTAAGAAACTATCGACGCAGTCAATTTGTTGGTTGAAATTAGGCAATCGTATCCGGTTTGTGGTCACAGGTGTACTAGATGATGTGTTTGGAGCGTCCAACTCCACTTTTCTTAGGGCGACAGCAACATCTATATCTTTCTGAATACGCAATTTCTCTATCTCCAAATCAGTTGCTTTCTGAGCAGTTGCAGCAGCTAATCTTAATTTTTCATGCTCAGCGTCAATCTTTAGTTTTTCTTGATTATAGCTGTCAAATTGTGCAGTAAAACGCCTCTAGTTCGGCTCCTGATTTATTAATTTTAACCCAATTTCTATAAAGTCCTGAAACGAAGACATACAAAACCCACCAAGGACATAATTAAAATGTGTTAAATTATGGTGATATTGTTAATGAACACTGCAGTGCTCAATACATGTTATAATAAAAGAAAAAAAATATGCAAAATTATGCCATGTATATCAATGGGTCCAGACAAATGTACAATGAAAAGATGAAGGCAATGATGTCAATGACAATGATGATGATGATGGTATAGTTTCAAATACAACACACACAAAAACAAATCAAAATTAACTAAAATAAGACAACAAAAACAATATTCTATATTAACATGTAAAAAAAAATTATTATTATTAGACACTACAAATAATTCACAACTAAAACGAAACAACCGTCACATTAACAACTAAAGAGAAGAAGGTATAGAAAGCACGATTACAACAACTGACAATGTGAGACATATATACGAAACAATAACAAAACGTGATACCTAACGCCACATCTAAACAAAAATGAAATGTTCGCAATGCAAAAAAGGACTATCAGTATGAATGCGTCAAAGCGCTAAAATTCCTTAAATGCAAACCTCACATAAACCTATAGAAAATCACCTTTCATCATACTTCCGAAGATGAATGAAAAAAATGATACCTAAAAAAATAAAATAAAAATGGCAACACTGAACATATAGCATAGAAAAAACGAAAAATAGCAAAGATGGAGCACGCTATGAAAGCACAAGATGCTTTAAACAAGCTTTTAAAATGAAGCTAAACGTATCGTAAAATGCAGACTAAAGTATTTTGGTCTGAATACGGCGTAACGTTGTTAATACTGTCTCGCTTGAATCAGGAACACTGAGCCAAAATAGAAACTATAGTTCTGAAAACTTGTTTGATAATATGTCGTCTGGTCGAACTGTTTTATTTCTTTCTTAATAATAAGGTCCGTAAAGTTTATTTTATAGATTTATAAATGTTAGTACACGTATGGTCCCTGAAAGCCTTCAATTTTTTTGGAAAAACTAGGTCCTCCGTTCGTCTTTAAAATATTCCATAAACAGAAATCAATAATAGCGTGTTTGTTGACCGAAATTCCTGCTGACGTTAAAGGTCACGGGGCGTGGCTAATTTGCCGCAGTGCGTCGAAAGTTTCGCTTTGTACGGGAAGTTCATTTGCGCGATTGCTGGTTTCACCGCAGTGTTTGCAAAAACGTTCGTTTGCACGAAAGTTCATTAACACGAACAAAAAGTCATTGTTAAACAGCCCAGTTCTTCAAAATAGCTTACAACACGTTGCCTTAAAAGTGCATCTGAACTCCTGTTTCATGTTCAATCATGCTATAGTTCAATTGATGCAAATGCATTATAGATAAACTTGGTGCACATAATTAATTCAGGCACAATGGCTTGGCTACCCATCTGTTGAGGGGAGAGGTTTTATATTTATATTTCGTGCTTATTCCTGCCCTTAGCTTTTGCACGACTGTTTGTTTGTATCCCATATAGATAGGAATGTGATGTCCAGGGTTCTCTCTTTATGTGCCTGGCGAATAAACATTAATTCTTAGTATTAACTTACTTTGTGCACACATCTCTTTCTCCAATGAAAGTAATAATAACTGAGTGACGGTTCTGTAACTTTAATACACATTACGACGAACTTCACATTAGACCCATTGATGTGGTCAGGCAATTAGAACATAATCCAGATTAATAATAATAATAAAAGTCACTCATTTGCATGAACAATTATGAATGTTAAATATGCCATACATTAGAATACTTCCATGTAAAAACAGGATATATACATTAGGGCTTTTCACACACGCCCAAACACACATCTGTGCCGCCTAACGGCTGGTCACTCAATCTCTACTTCGCTAACTCTCGTTTTTCACCCGCCTCGTTAGCAATACTTTCACAGCCAGTCTCATCACGTGACATAGAGTGGCTATTTGGGTGAAATGGCAAAGTGCCAAACTCGGCGTTAAAATTAATGCATTTTCTACTCCCAACAATGATCAAGTCAATTAACACTGTGTTTAAATTTTAGAAATTACAATTTTTTTTCAAATTTATTTTGTCCTGAACCAAGATTTTTCTTATGGTCAGGACTTTTAAATCAATATGAATCAATTTCAATAGAAGTACATATAATCGAGTAAACACATGAAAGACTTGTACATATACATAATTTAAATTTGCTAATATTGGTACTAAAACTAAAAGTCTTTAGGAACTAGTGCTGGATGTCGGGTCGAGGTATTTTCATCATACCCAGTCTTTAGTTAACAGTGTTCATTTGCCCTTTAAACAGGATTAATGGTGGAAAAGTTTCTTAATACACAATGGAATTTAAATTTTATTATATTCGTTGATGAATCTCAGCAGGCCAGGTCTTTAATACTTATCTTGCCTGTGACGATTGAAGAAAGTTGTTCCTTAGGCCCACTCCTCACTTGCTCTGAGGTAATATGGTAGGCATCTCATTTCGTACAGTGTTGTACTCTTCAGAACATCTGGCACTAGCACAGTGCCAGACAAAGAAACTCTGAAACCACAAAATTAGGCTAGGTCTTAACATAATACCTAATCCACCATGTTTACAAGCATTAATACATTGAAATAAAAGACAGGGTCAGATCTCTCTGACCGACCCAGCACATCTACATCAATGCTGTTATCAAGTAGCACAAGTTTCCCATTCCGCTCCTCTATTGACCGCACTGCATCAGAAATATTTTCATTAATCTCTTTTTTCCATATAATAAGGTGGGTGTTATGTTTCCACCTGACCACCTGAAAAGAAACATCTGTATTCTACATTTCTGATAGTTTATCCTATTATATTTCAACCTCTAGGTCCTGGAACAGTCGGCTGGGGACCTAGAATAAGTACTCACTTGTCGTAATCATTTTTCATTATATGGCAGTATCACTCACTCAGAATTGTTAAATAAAAAGGTTAATAATTTCTGCTTTACCACAATCCAAAATGAAAACACACAGGTACGTTGAAAATAGCACAAACTCAGCTGAGATGCTGGCTAGACTAGGGCGTCCCACTACTATTAGCACATATATTCAATGGACGACAAACTTCTTAGCCTCAACGATCTGCTTGTATGGACAGTCTTCAACAAAATGGCAACGCGCCATCCAATTTTCTAATAATCTTAACTGTGTTGACCAATCAAATTGGAAAGCCAATGTTTTTAAATTTAAAATTTTACACTAAGGTCCAAATTTGGTCCAATGTGTAGTGTATTTCTATCGGTCGGTTTGTCCGAACTTGTCTTTTCCCAAAAATGGACTTGGTTTTGGGCCCAACTACAAAAAACTATTCAAATTTTCTCTCACTCACTTCTTAGATTTCTACTGCGAAGATATTTTTAGATTTACATGTAATCTTTTACTGCCTTCGTCTCAAGGACGCGTCAAAATGTAACTTTAGTGAATGCAAAACTAACATCTGTTTGCTAGTCTGCCACTGAACAAATCAGTCTTTTGTCAATAACTTCCATGTTATCTGTCCGTCTTTTTATTTGAAAGCATATTATTTATCAGGAAAAGATAAGCTCTTAAACTAGCTAACTTTTGTGATTCTAAACTTATTAATAAGGAATTCCATATTTGTTCCATGTTATCCAACCTATTCATGTCTTTTTGCACTAATTTCAAGCTAAATACGAGATTCTCCCGTAGTACGTGGGAATTACGTCATTCTTAATAAGAGCTAAGTCTGTTTTCGTGACCCAATTGGCTACATGTTCTTACTTTACATCGTATTTCAAACACTAACTACAAGTTCGCGCGTATGTTAGGCTTAGATTCAAACACGTGCAGACGGCATCATTTTTTTCTTCCCTCCTTTTCTTACTCCGTCTGAACGAATAGGCCTTTCGCGTCCCCATGTTATAAATAGTTTTTTTCAATGACACTAGAAAACGAGGGTACGGTCTACCAAAATCAACGCGCTTGTGGCGTGGGCGAAGAAGCAGCAACGTATCTTAACTATATTTTATCACTACATTTTATTTTAACTTTTATATTTATAATGGAGGATTTTATCGCTGTATCAATGTATTTCACCACAATAGCCATCACGAATAGTATCGGAGAGATGGTACACCCCATCGCAATTCCAATTTCAAGGCCAATCCACTTCGTTGTGTACTCTCTGGTTGAAAATCTGACAGCAAACCCTGCGAAATACAGCTTCAGCATTGCTGCAATCTCTTGTGGAACATGATACATTTCTAGGGCCTGCCACAACATCTGGTGTGGAACGGATCCATAAGCATTCGCTAGATCCAACCAGATTACATGGAGGTTTGTTCTGTCAGACATTGCCTTTTGGATTGCTTCCCAGATCATTGTGGCATGCTCTAGACATCCTGGTGTACCTGGGATACCTCCTTTCTGAATGGTAGTGTCAATGTACCCATTTGCCAGGAGGTATGTAGTGAGTCTTTTCGCCATCACTGAGAATAATATCTTCCCTTCCGCATTGAGTAGTGAGATTGGCCTGAACTGACTGATGTCTGTGGAATTTTGCTCCTTCGGGATGTAGACTCCGTTCGCCTTTCTCCATTCCTTGCTTACAAGCTGGGTTTTCCACGCATTCTTCAGTAAACGGAGCAGTCGTTTGAGCACTTCAGGGCATCTCTTATACACCACATATGGAACACCATTAGGACCTGGAGCTGACTTGCACCGAACTTTCTGGACAATGCTTTCTACCTCTTGCACCGTTGGGGGCTTGGTGTTAAATTCAGCTCCTGGCTTACTCGGCCATTTAATGCCTGCCATGCTGCTGAGCGGCTCATCTCTGCGACCATCTGAATATGTCATTCTAAGGTGTTCTTCCAGGTCTTCTTTCTTGATGTTTAGCGTACCCGACCGTGGCTGCTCAAACAGTTCTTTGGCAAACTTGAAGGGCTCCCTGAAGAATCTTTCCCTATCGCTTCGAGTCTTCCTTCTCTTCCTGCACAACCTTTCTGCTCAACAAAGGGCATTATGTTGGCCTTTCATGTGCTCCCAAACCTGTTGTAACCCTTCCTTCTCTGTGGCAACTGCGTTCTTGAACAGTTTTCGGGCATGCTTCTTCTGTTTCCTGATTTCTTCTATTTTAATTTGTCTTCTACTTTTTCGTGGTGGGTTACCTTCCCTTGCCTCCCTCACTCCGAACACTTTGCGACAGTGCAGATATATTATGTCGCCGAAGATTTCCAGCTTCTTCTCCAAAGTTATCTGCTTCAGGTTGTTATCCAACTCTTTTGCCAAGGCTTCGTCCAGCTGTTCCCAAAGCCCTTTTGCACTGGCAGGTGGAACCTTGATTGCATCTCTCTTCCCGTCCAAGAAGTGTGTGAGATCATCATCAGGCAGATCAACTTGAATGTACTCAGCACTGTGGATTGACTCCTGGCTGCATTCTTCTAACGTCTTATCCGTCGAGACAGAGCGCTGTTGATCTCCCCCAGATGACCTCCCACACCCCTTTTTCGTTCTGTGGATTTTCATTCCTCTCTGAGTAGAGAATTCCCTACCACAGGCACATGGAAATTCCAGGCGTTGTTCAGAGCTCGAAGTCCGTGTAACGGGTTTGGTCGATTCCAATGAGGCGCCTGTGAATTCATCATTCTTCCCCCCCCCCCCCTTCGGTGAATCCTGGGGGCATCTATCATTTTTGGGTCCTGTAGCAATTGAATACAGCTTACGGGGTGCTAACCCGGTCAGCCGGTTTCTAGTCTTTCCCAGTGTCATCTGTCTTTCCAGAAGTCAATCGGTCTTTTCCCGATCGTCACTGGTTTGACCATGTAACTATGATAGGAAACTCTTTACAGAGCGATACAACAGGAAGCAATCTGATCATCAGAAGAAGTCCCCCCGTCCGATAATTCATATAATTGTCTCTAATAAAGTCAATGATTTATATTATGACTATACAGTATTTTCATCAATTTATCAATACATTATTATTAATGGTACTATTTAAAATTAGGCTAATGGTCATGAAATTAATGTTGAAGCTTGTTTAAGATAATGGTTTTAAAAATTTCAAACGTTAATTTGAGGTTGGGCTGGGGCGGCAAGGTATGGTATTGCACGGGGCGCCAAAATTCCCAGGGCCGGCCCTGACCTTGGTGATTCATCTATTGCAGCGTTATTCTCTAACAGGCGATCATTAATTGTTCTCAGTATCTCTGCCTTATCCATATTCAGTGTCCCCACTGTGTGTGCTCTTGGTGTTAATCTGTCAGCTCTCTCTTTACCGCGTACCCCTTCATGACTAAGACAGTAGATCCACACCAGCTCCCGCAGACTCGAAACTTCCATGAATGTTTTCCATTCATGCCGTAGCCAACCATTTTGAACCTTTCAAAGCATGGACTGAGAGTCTGACACAATGACCGACTTTGTTACTGAAGTTTCAGTTAGCCACCTTAAGGCTGCAGGAATAGCTTCTACCTCCATTCTCATGCTTTAAGTTGTTATCTTGTGAGCCCCGCTATGTTCGGCGACGATTCTGCCCTTTACCCTAGCAGAGAAGCCCCAACCTGATTTCTCACCACGGATCACAGACGCATCTGTATACACAATAGCATCATTATCCCCGGCATGATCGTGTATCAGATGATTAATTTAAAGTTCTGCTGCCCCATTGCCTAAGTTTTACACTCTCTGCCAAGGCTGATGATGACTTGCTTGTAGTTCTCATTTGACATACTCCACTCTTCCCCTTTCTCAACTGTGGCCACTTGCTAGATCGTTGTCTCTGCCTGAATGAAGTGCCTAAAGGAAGGAAAACGGGAAACAAAAAAACCCCAACAAATCAGAAATGAAGGAAGAAACAGATTACGGTGGAAATAATTTTTTTTTTTTAATCAGGAGGAATAATTTTATAGGAATAAAAAAATATGACTGTTAATTACAAACATAAATGGGCAATAAAACAAAATGAACACGGCAAACATGTACCGGTTACTGGTAACCTAATAAAAGATCACGTTCACTCGACAGATGTAGCACGGGTTCCGCAAAATTAGATTATTTACAGACATGCAATTCTTCCATAACTGTGTAACAGATGTTGAGAATAGATAGACTTAGAGAATTGCACAATATAGTAAAACATTAGGCCTATATAACAAGAACTAAAATTACTGTCAATGATGGTGTGAGGAAAAGGGGTAGTCTGATGGGATGCTTATATGGCTGATGGCAGATAATTGGTGGATTTGATGTAATCTCGGACACCCCCTGGGCTTTCTCATCCCTTTTCATCTTGTTAACAGGGCAGCTATGAGAGACTTCGTTATAGTTTATTGTTTGTTTGTTTTTTAATCAAAAAACATTCACACAAATTTGATTTTGATTTACTCTATTTGGTTTGAATGGAGGGGGGAAGAAGGTACTACATTTGGGAATTGGAAATCTAACTTTATTTTCTTGAATTAGTACACCATATGTTCAAGTGTTGAACGGGATACTTTATTTTTTTTTTTAAATCCTCAAAAATGTAATATTCAGTTATGACTAAAATTCATTATAAAACACGTAATGGATCCAAACAAGTGTTAGCAACAGAGTAATTTTATTTTATTACCAGGAATTAAATCATTTTTCCATATTTTTTTGCGCAGTAAACGTTGATGTCCCGTTTTCATGAATCAGAAATTGTTTATTTCATTCAGTTTTAAAAAAAAAAATCTTAATAAGCCCGCCAACGAAACAAACAAAACGTTATTGACATACGGTAATGTTCATTTCTGAATATCCACTTATATTCTAGTAGTAGTGGCTATAGCGCCCTATAGCCATGACTAACTATGGGAATGCGCCCCTGATGTGATAGCCCTTGGTTACTTTTTTTTAACCTGGTGTTCATTTTGGCATGTTCTTTTCTCTTTTGCTTGTTGTAAGAGCTTCTTTGCACCAAATTTGAGGTGGTGCCGTAGAGAGCATTGCCACTTGGTGCAATCGGCAGCGTCTTCCTCCCAGGTTTTTTTAATTTATTTCCAGTGCTTTCAAATATTTCTTGCAGACGTTCTTTGAACCTCAGCTGTGGTCGCCTTACTGTTCTTTTGCCATCTGCTAGTTGTATGTAGAAGATAACTTTGGGGATGCGACCATCTTCCATGTGGCGGACATGGCCAAGCCAGCGTAGTCTGCGCTGTCTAAGCAGTGTAAATACATGCTTTGAAGGCCAGCGCGTGACAGAACCTCGACATTTGTCTCTTTGTCCTTCCACGAAATATCAAGGAAATACTTTTATTTTACGCAATAGAAATTATGGAACATGTATTTTCTGCTACTTAAAGCATTTGGTAACATAATATAAAGTGGCTCCATAAAAATGGTTCTCCCCCCCCCCTCTTACTTTGTCACATAATTCAGTCTCTAATAAGGAGTCCTGTGTTTCTGTTAGCGTCCGACTGACAGAGTGGTTAGAGCGCTGGCCTCTCGAGGCAACAGTACCGGGTTCGAAACACGGTGTCGAAACACGGTAGCATCACGCTCCAGTCAATCCAGATGCAAATTTGCTCTTTCCCTGCTCTCGAGTGCGGACGTGTTTTCACAGAGCTATACTTTCGTATTTGTGAAAGTGTGTTCCTGCAGTAATTCGTGATGGATTTTAATATCATTGTGTTCGGTATCATTGTGGCTTTGTAGTGAAATCATTTTTGTGGTGTCAATACGAACAGAAATGTTAGATTTTGTTCTAAAAGGATTCACTATTATAAGACACTGTGCTGTTTTGCATCTAAACTTGTAGTATTGTTATTCCACAACCCACGAATAGTTGAGCGCCCAACAATGACCGAACCACCCAGGTGTTTAATTATAGGTCTTCAGCGCGGGGCCTTTTTGCACAATCTACTATACAAATGAAATCCCGCGACCCAAATCGTCACGCTAGAGCGATGATTATCAGCCATGAACAAAGCTGATTACCTTCTTCCTTCGTGGTACCAGCAATAACATTCACAATGCCAAACGTAAACTCGGTCACCGCCACTCGACCGAGCAGAAAGAAACAAAAGGACGACGTCTTAAATGCTCCTAAAGCGGTGAAGAAGAAGACCAGAGTTCTCAATGCAGACACGCCCTCAGCCCCATTAGTGACATTACAATACAAGAACCAGAACCAGTGTGTGTGATATTAACATTCCAAAAACTTCTCGAGTACGAAGCATTGCGTGGCTTGTCTAAGGCCTACTATAAATCTATCGCTTCAATTGAATCTCGCACTGACGCTAATGGTGCTCATGTCGAAGATGTCATTTCTACTGGACACGTTTTTCTCCATTTCTATAATACGTCGAACAAGATTATGGTTCAAGGCTCAGAGACTGCAGTTAAAGAGTGGATCCAGAAAGATTTAAATCATTTATGGGAAACAGCAACTACTGCTGGAGTCAGTCGAATGGCTATAACGTCAACAGCTGTTATCAACAATGCACCAACCACTTCCGATGCCCAGAAATTAGCCCTCACATGCTGTTCCTTTCCCGTTGTCTCTGATACATTCGTTCAGGAGTATGACAAACAACTACAGATGGTACAAGACACACCTTCCTCTACATCAAGATCTATCATTACAGAGACGCCTTCCGTTACAACGAGACCTACCATTACAGAGACAGAGCATAATTCATTCATAGGTTTTCTTGATAGTAGTCTAGAAAGGACACCACGCAAGCACACTATACTATCACCACATGATGATATGTATACAAAAATAACATCTGAGATGGAGCTACTGAAAGCTGAACTGAGCTGTCTTAAAAAATCTTACGAACAGCTTCAGGCTGATCACGTGTCTCTAAAAAGTAGCTACGAAAACAGCAAAACTCAAATTCAGCAGCAGCCTACACAACAGCACACAAACGAATTGGGTCACAAACAAAAACGTGCGGAGAGCGTCCGACCTCAACAACAAATACTACATTCAGAACTCCGCCTTAATGAACGTAATCCCTTGGACACTCCGGAAAATCCTGTAGCCAGTGTCTGCAGAATTCCGGTCAAAATTTCAAATCGCCACCCGCCACTTCGACCGGCTGCTGCCAGCACACACCACGAGACTTCTAGCAGCCACAGCACAACTGGGACAAAGGAAGCAACAGCTGTTATCACTGGCAACCACACGAACAGAAGAAAACATCTCATCTTTGGGGACCAAACCATGAAGGAGCTTCAACAGTCAAAACTATTAACTGGTGATACTGATTCGGTGTCTGTTCGCTTCAAGAACTGGGCATCAACTCACGACCTACTGACCTTCCTTAAACGGTTTTCGCCGGATCTCTCTGTAACTAGAGTAACTGTGCACATAGGTCTGTCAGACTCAATAAAAGACATTGAACTGTCACAGACAGACCTAAACGAGATCACATTCATATTTCGGTCCCTATTCCATAATGCCAAAATTTATTTTTCCTCTATTATCCCCCCAGTCCGTGCCTATTATCGCGAATGTGTTGAAACTAACAATGCTAAACTTAAAAAACACTGCCTCAAAAATGAGCATGTTTTCATAGATCACAGCTCGGTCTTCCTTGCCACATCTGGAGCCCCTAGGAAGTATCTTTACAGCGGCGATATTACATTGTCCAGCCAAGGGACCAGTATGTTAGCGACAAATATAAAATACCCAGAAAGCACTCTTAAAGGCACAACTCGCACATCAGCATCCATATATCCATCCAAACACCATGTGAATACAAATAGCTACTCATCTAACGCCAATTATGACCTTCATTTTCCATCACTACCCATAACTTTAAACACCAGCCGCCCAAAATCATCAGACAATCAGGATCATCACGTTGTACCTATTCTTAGCACCACGGATGTGCAGGAAACCAACAATGTCTGCCTTCAACAACCTTCTGCCACAGACGACCCTCCTCGACAACACCGACTTGACCCACTTCATTCTCAAAGGTCTGTAAGTGATCCAATTCAATCTGCTCAGCCTTCATCAACAAAAAATGCCACCATGTCCGCTGTCGTCCCAGACACCAATGAGAGTTCACCCATCATCGCTGTCGTCACAGGTTTACCCACATCAACCCACATACCCAGCCTTTCATAATTTCCTACATCAACAACGACTCTTGAACTATGCACCTTACACTTGGAGGTCGTACTTGCCGGAATACCCCACTTATTCAACACCTGTACCTCAACATCCCGCTTTCTACCAAATGCATCATCTATCACGACCAAATCCACCCCACTTCTATTTTCAACAACCATCTCCTCCACATTAACAGCGACTGTTGGCCTCCCTAGTTGTCTCTGTAACACCAGCAACTGTTTGATTGTTGTTTATATATATATATATATATTATATATATATATATATATATATATATATATATATATATATATATATATATATATATATATATATATATATATATATATATATATATATATTTATATATTTTTTTTTTTTTTTTTTAATTTCATTTATTTATTTTTAGACACTGTTTGCCTGTCTGATATGAGCGCTTGATTTGTTACACTTTTCACTTATTTTTCACGTAATTTAATTAGCTGAATTGTTTGTAATTAATGTTTAAAGTGTCCCACTTATTAATACCACATAAATTCACCTTCCTTGGTAAAATTTTTAAATTTAGTATTTATTTACCTTTTTATTTGAGCGCAAGCTTCTTTACATAGCATAAATGCCAGGTACTTATGAACAGTTACTAACCATGAATGGGTTACGACTTGGCCATCTGAATGTAAACCATCTTTTAGGTAAACTTCCAGAACTCACACAAGTTCTCAATCAAAATTTCCATGTTTTTGGACTTTCAGAAAGTCGTCTGAATGAGCAAATAACAGATGGGGACATTGCACGTAATGGGTTTAAAACTATTCTGCGAGATTCTAGTAGACAATTAGAGACAGGTTAGCAGTTTATATTTCCACTTCTCTCAGTTATCGCCGCAGAAACGATTTAGAGACCATAGATATAGAATGCATATGGTTAGAGGTAAAGCCACAAAAGCAAAGACCCATTGTAATAGGATATCTTTATCGAAATCCCAGTGTAGGAACAACATGGTTTGAAGATTTCACGAACATGATGGATAAAGTAATTACTACAGTCAATGAAATTATTCTTCTTGGGGATTTCAATATTGATATGCATAAGCCAAATCAAACATGGACCAACATCATAGCATCGTACAACATGAAACAAATAGTCAACAAACCTACCAGAGTAACAAAAACATCATCCACACTGATCGATCACATATATGTAACGTGTCCAGATAACATTATAGAATGTTCCATCCCTACTATTGCTATGAGTGACCACTATCCCATATGTTGCACTTGGGCAAAAAATGGGTACAAATCTCCAAAAAATAAACACATCAGTATTGAATATAGAAGTCTAAAAAATTTCAACCAAGAATTATTTTTAAATGATTTGCGAAATGCGCCTTTCGCCGATGTTTACCAACTTCCTGATCCTGATGACGCCATTGCATATTGGACACGGACATTTTATAGTATTTTTAATAAGCATGCGCCTACTAAAGAAATTCGCGTAAAAAGACAAATAAAATCTCCATTTATCACACAAGAAGTACTTGACGCTATGAGGCAGAGGGATCGAGCGCACAAAAATAAGGACATCATTACATATCGGGCAGCAAGGAACAAAGTACAATATTTAATTCGCAGAGACAAGAAAAACTACTTTAGTCATTTAGTTAAAAGCAAAAGCAACAGTAGAAATATATGGAAGGCAATCAATACCTTGGTGAACAAAAGAAATTCGCCTGACTCACAAAATCCCAATACTTCATTTACTTGTACAGACTTCAGCAATCATTTTCAGGCAGACATCCACAATATAAAATCCGCCATACCTTCTTCCCCTTGTGACTTCAGCGAATTATCTACGTTCTGCGAGAACAAGTGTACTAACACCATTCCATGCGACATTCCTTTTATAACAGTTAACGAAGTTCATAACTATCTTATTGATCTTAAAGATAATAACTCATCGGGACTTGATGGGAATCAGTAATCGAATACTGCGTTATGCTGCACCAGCTATTACTGATACCCTAACATACATATATAATCAATGTATCGCAAGGAGTTACTTTCCATCTGCCTTTAAAATCGCTAAAGTATACCCTCTTGTTAAACCTGGTTCATCAGATAATAACAACCTTGGTAACTATAGGCCCATTTCTCTTATATCATCGCTGTCCAAACCACTGGAAAAACACATACACAAAACAGTAACAGAACACCTAGCTAATAATGACCTGCTTGTTGATAGTCAGTCGGGGTTTAGACCAAAACATTCATGTCACACAGCCTTAACAAAAATGATAGATAACTGGCATCTAAACATCAATAACGATATTTTATGTGGAGCAATCTTTGTAGACTTTAAAAAAGCATTCGATATGATAGATCACACTATTTTAATCAGAAAATTAGAAACAATGAAAGTAAATCATAAACTGGTGAAGTTAATTAAATCATTCCTGACAGACAGACAACAAGTGGTGTCTTACAATGATTCTTTGTCCAACCCAACTGTTGTCGATATCGGTGTTCCCCAGGGCTCTATTCTCGGCCCTCTTCTCTTTGCCGTATACATTAATGATCTTCCTCTGCACATCAAACATTCATCCTGTGACCTGTTTGCCGATGACTGTACTGTTTACACTAGTGACAAAAGTTGCACTGCACTAGAACTATCTTTACAAACTGATACACATAATATTATTAAGTGGAGCAACGAGAATCGAATGCAAATAAATATTAGTAAAACGAAATGTATGTTAATATCAACCAGACAAAAACTACAAAACTCGCAGAAAACAACACTTCAGCTCTACATTGGAACATCACTAATTGAAAACGTAAATGAACATAAAACTCTAGGTCTAACTGTTGACCAGCACCTAAGTTGGAACTCACATGTAAGTGCACTCACAAAGCTAACGGCACAAAAAGTTTACCAATTAGCCAAAATCAAACATTTCCTGGATGAGGGGGCAAGGAAAATGTTCTACACATCTCACATACAAACATACCTAGACTATTGTTCCACAATCTGGGATGGTTGTTCCATATCCAACACAAAAAGGCTTCATTCACTTCAAAAACGTGCAGTGCGCCTAGTTGCTGATAAACACCAAACACATTGTATAGATCTATATAACTATCTTAAAATATTACCCCTTAGAAAGCGCTTCCTATTTAACAAAGCTAAATTCGCTCACAAAATCTTGTCACATAATGCTCCAACGTATCTGTGGCCACTTTTCAAATTCAATGAAAAACGTAGTCAGCGCTTAAACCAGTTAGATTTACCCAAGCCGAGGCTAGATTTGTACAAGAAGAGCTTGGCTTACTCAGCTGCTCATCTTTGGAACAATCTTCCACATGACCTGAAAAACATGCACAGTCCCTACTCATATAATCGTAGACTGTTCAAATACATTATGAGTGCGGATTATATGCCGCCCTAAGGGATTATGTTTCGAATTATTATTATCTAATACACTGTATGGAGGGTCTGATGATCTAGTTTTTCATTTTAATATACCTTACTTCTTAATTGTAATCAGATACTGTAATGTATGCTTTTATACTACTTATAATGTTGCATCGCCTCTGAACTAATACCTTAAGTATGCTGGAGAATGTCTGGATACCTAGCAATAAAAGATGAGTAAGAGGAAGGGATAAATGCAAGACGGGCCTATATGCATGATTCTCATCTTTTCAGTCAATACCCTTTACCTCCCTAAGGAGCATAGGTCATAAAACTGGATCTCGTGTAGTGGAGGCGTCAACAATTCACTCCCTGTGGCAGTATCTGCTTGGGACTCAAAGTTGCTCACCTGTGGGAACATTTTCCGCATGCGCTGACAACACATGAAGTCCCAGCTATTTCAGCAGATTTCCAAATTGTCACGAGTTCTTATTATATGCCACCATTATCTGATTACGTTTCTAATTATGTCTTATTTACTGTATGAATTGTTTTGATTGTGTTTGTTAGTTTTTTTTTTTTTTTTTTTTTTTTTTTTTTTTTTTTTTTTTTTTTTTTTTTTTTTTTTTTTTTTTTTTTTTTTTTTTTTTTAATTAAAAAATTTCCCCCCCCCCCCCCCCCCCTAAATTTGATTATGTCTGGATGTTACAAATGTATGTTATTATTTTACCTCGATAATTGTGTACGCTTAAATAATGCTAAAAATACATGTGCTATTGAAAGGATACGGTATGTAAGATGACAGAGAGAAGAAGGGCAGAATGTAAGACAGGCCTGCGTGCCCAATTCTTAATCCTTTGAAAATATAGTTTGTTCGTTCGTTCGTTCGTTCGTTATCTATCTATCTATCTATCTATCTATCTATCTATCTATCTATCTATCTATCTATCTATCTATCTATCTATCTGTCTATCTATTTATCTATCTATCTATCTATCTATCTATCTATCTATCTATCTATCTATCTATCTTTATTTATTTTAAAAACATACTTTAATTATGATGATTATTGCAAATGTTTGATGTTATATTACTTTTATAATGATAAATGCCTTAATAATGCTTAAAGTAAATGTGAGGATGAAAGGATACAGTATACATGATGAGAGAGAGAGGAAGGGCAGAATGTCAGACGGGCCTGCGTGCCCAATTCTTAACCCTTTGAAAATAAAGTTCGTTCGTTCGTTCGTTCGTTCGTTCTTTAATTGGGAAAAGCAAAGGCAGTGAAGAACGGAACTTATCACCCCGCGTCTCGAAGCTGTACTTTGTATAGTGAAATCTCTAACACTGCACTCCCCTACAGCAATATCTGCAAAGGGACTAAATTTACTATTGTTATGTTTCTGTTACATATGAGTGTTTGCGTGTCTCAGTTCTATCCCATTAATCTTTACACGGCATTACGTAAGAGTTGCGTCCATGGAGATAACAATTGTTACCGTTTAAAAAAAAAAATATATATATATATATTTACGTTGCGCAGATGTTGTAGATGTGAATTACAGAAGGCCCTTCTTACTACCACTTACGACCTCACACATATCTTTTTTACTAATGAATGTGGCTACGTTAAAAATCTAGGGTACTGATATGTAATGTGTTGTGGTAAATTACACACACACACACACACACACACACAGATATTTAAGAAGTCTAATAATATTAATAAAATTTATAACACACTGAACTAACTCAGGTTATCTTAGTTTTTTAAAGTTAAATCTTTTGATAAATTTATTTTATTCTGAACCAAATGTTTAGTTGGTCAGAACATAAGAAATATTATGGAGTCATAAATGGAATGCAAAATCATATGACATAATAAAATGGAAAATGTGTACTTAATTATTTCAAATGACTGGTTAATAATAATTATATTAAGATAGTCACAGGAGAACTTATTACTAGATATGCTGTTGGGATGGTGTAATCACTCCCAGTCTATGACTGCCAAACATTGTCCGTTGACTTAAGGACTAAATATATATAGTTTAATTTCCCCAATGTCATGGCTTTCTTTAATGGTGAATTAGGGATAATTTAGTTGAAAATTTCGTTGGTGAAAGTCCAGCAGGCCAGATATAACTTATCTCGCCTGCGTCGATCCTGTACAAAAGTCTTGTGGCCCCACCTCTCCGTGCTGGGGTCAATATACGGCTGCTCTGACACAATGATAGACTGCTCTGGTCCACACTTGTATATATTACTACAGCATTTGACACCGCTTTGGTGCCAAATAGAAACTCACAGTTCTGAAACAAAAGTATTGGTCATGTGTCAGAACTCTACTTCCTGAACCACTTCTGCACACAACACTACACACAACAAAACCACATAGACTGGGTCAGATCTCTCTGACCACACAGCACATCTTACCAAGTTGGTTTCACATAGTATTAGTTCCCCAAGACTACATTACATCTGAGATATGTTCAATAGCTTCCTGCTATTAAATAAGATAGGTGATATGTTCCACTGATCTCAACACTAGATCCTTTTTCATAGTTTCAGTTAGGCGTGCCTATATGTTTTCTTTGTATGTATGTCTCTAGACCCTGATCTAGGGCTGGGGATCTAGAGCGAACACTTACTTGACGTAATCATTTTTATGATATGGCAGTATCAATCACTCGAATTATTAAAATATACAGAATAAATATTGTTCATTCTTACCAGAATTCAGAATTGAGAACACAGTTAAAGTTTGCTAGCAAAACTCAGCTGAGCTGCTGGCCGTATGATGGCGTCCCACTATATAGTTATATTCGTATGGAATCAACACCATCATGGATTCAAACTGCGTCTCTGAACAGACTTATGTCGAATGGCAAACTTTCACCTCTCTATCCCGCTACTATAAAATGCGTTGACCAATCGCCGACTTCCCCCCTAACTTTCAAATTAACAACCAAAAGTCACTTCAGTCAAATCTCAGTCAAGTATGTATTACGGTCTGTTAGTCCGTCTGTCTCTACTTGTTTTTTTCATAAAAACACACTTGGTTTTACATGCATTTCCTACACGAATCTGCTGCATAAGTTATTTTTAGCTACAATTCTCCACCACATTCCCTCTCTTTAATTACAGCTCGATTTTTACGTTTGCAGGCTCAAGGCCAAGATTTTGGAAGCTTTTAGTGACATGGGTTAACAGTGCAGTCGCTTGTATGATATGAACAATACAGTCTTTTGTCAATATCTTCCTTATTATCTATCCGTCTGTATAAATGAAAGCATATTATTTCTCTGCTCAAGATGGGCTATCAAACTAGCTAGGTTTTATTTTCCTACCTCTATTATTAAGAAAAAACATATTTTGTCTCAAGTTTAAATTTTGAAATTTGTTCGAGAACCTTCCCTCATGTGTTTTGCCGCGGCATTCAAATACAGACCAAGTATAGAAAAACGTCCAAGAAATGACTGTCTCGATCAAGAGCTAATGTCCGTTTCTTGTCCATTTCCTTACTTTATGTCAACTCGGGACGTGAATTTTTTTTCCTTTCACCCCCACTTGCGTCTTTTTGCCGTTCGAACTTCAAACACGTGTTCAGTCATATTTTTCCTTTTTTGTGTCCTCCGTTCTCTCCCGTCTACAAAGGGTAAACGTTTCGTCTGCACTTCTAACTCGTTAGTTTTAAATGGCGATGGGAAAGGCTGGCATGGGCGAGCATGTCTCCTAGTATCTTACGCATTATTTTTAACCCTACATTTCATCGTTAATTTTGGAGATATTTTAACGTTGTATCATGGTGATATCATCACACATGTCCCCACCTGAGAACATGCAATACGGCAAGTTCCAAAACCAGTGATACACATAGATAAAATCTCTCCTCACGCCTACCACTACTCTAATCTTGATCACAAGGGTGCCGACTGTGGAAATCTGCACCGACATTCAATGACCCTGGGATGCATTGGATAATAAACTGATAAGGTTGCAGTAATAAAGACCACCTCAACAGTCTTGCGTTTTCATGCTTAGCCTGAGATAAGAATACGAGGGGCTGATGATCCGTCTGGACCACAAAAGTCCTACCATACAGATAGATTTGAAACTTCTTTATTGCCCAGATTAACGCTAAACATTCCTTTTCGCTTGTGGAATATCCCTGTTCCGCTTTATTCAATTTGCGGCTTGCATAAGCGACTGGGTTCAGTTCCCCATCGGGTGAAGATGACCTCTGCAACAAGGCCGCCCCGAGGCCTACATTACTTGCATCTGTTCTCACCACAAAGTCCTGTGTCAAATCAGGCAATTTGAGAATAGGTTTGCTAGTGAGTTTTTCCTTTAATTCTTGGAAAGCTAATTCACATTGCGCAGTCCAAATAATTTTATCTGGAAGTCCCTTGCGAGTCAGATCAGTCAGAGGAGCACAAATAGAGTTAAAATTTTTGATATATTTTTGATAAAATCCGCATAACGACACGAATGATCGCACGTCCTTTTTTGTTTGTGGTCTAGGTGCTCTCTGCAGTTTTTCCAAGTTCTTGGGATCAGGGGTCATGTTACCCTGATATACAGTGTGTTCCAAGAATTCCAACTCCTTGCATCCAATACAACATTTTGTTGGCCTAGCAGTTAAGTTCGCCTCCCTAAGCCTATCAAATAACATTTTTAGAGCGTCAATGTGTTCTTCAAATGTCTCTGTGGCGACGAGAATATCATCCATGAAATTCGTGATACATGGGTTATTCAGGGGATCCAACAATTTGCGCATCATCCTTGAAAATACACTCGGAGCATTTTTCAATCCGAATGGTAGCATGTTGAATTCATAATGTCCTTCCGATGTGCTAAACGCTAAATAAGGTCTCACTTCATGCTTCACTGGAATCTGGTAATAGCCTTTACTAAGATCCACCTTTGAAAAGTATTTTGCCTTGTTTAATCTGGCAAATAACTGTTTTGTGTCTGGTAATGGATCCACTTGTCCTTCTGTGACAGCATTCAGTTTCCTGTAATCTATGCACAGTCTGTGTTCCCCAGACGGTTTTCTCAACAAAACGACACTGGAGCTAAAAGATGATTCACTGTGTGAAATAATCCCCTCCTTCAACAAATAATCTATTTCTTCCTTCAATGCCTTCTCCTTCGCGAACGGAATAGAATAGGCTCTCATACAGATTGGGTTTGTGTCTACCAGTTTCATGTCATACTGTAGCAAATTTGTATGTCCTGGTTTATCTGTTAATACATCTGTATGTTCCTCCAGAACCTGTTGAACTCTCTCCCTCTGATTTTTAGTCAGGTGTTTACTGACTTTTACTTGTGCCGCTGTTTCACAAGGATGTAATGGGTATTCATGCGAGGTGAGTGGTTCCTTTTGCATTTGAGTTGCGATAGCCAAGGTCAGTAAGGGGGTGCTTTCCTGGAGTGGTCTGTCCAGATACTTCTTTAACAGGTTTACATGATAAACTTTCTCCTTCCCCTTTTTGTCAATTTTATAGTTTGTTCTAGACACCTTCTCTAGAACCGTATATGGACCTTGCCATCCAATTTGTAATTTATTCTGGCTGCCGGGTAGTAGAAGAAGCACCTTCTCTCCCACAGCTAGTTCTCTGTCCTTTGCCTTCCTATTAAAATATTCTGCATGTTTCTTCCTGGCTTGTCTCAAATTATCATTTGCCAGTTTCCATCCAGCTTTCAGACGAGTGGTCAGTTCGTTCACGTATTGATAAGATGAGGTAATAGTCTCTTCTGCCTTCTCATCTGTCCAGGTCCTTAATAGTGCTACATCTGGACCTTTAAATTTTTATCCTTATTTTTCACGGAACCCGTCTGGTCCCGTCCATTAGAAGCTTTATAATGAGGACTTTTCTTCCTAGAATCATCACTCACAAATCGACCACTACCAATTTTCTTCTTGGGTTTTTCTCCCCACTTTAGATTGCTTGTGAGAGATCTTCGCTCTCTTTTAGTTTCATCCAGTTTATATAACTCTGACCGAGGGATTGTCAGTTTATTCTGGGTTAAATTTCTTCTTTGTACTCGTCGCATAGTGGCCATGTTAATCCATTCAAGTGAAGACTGGGTGTGAAAAGGGGGCTCCCATTCCACTTTGTCTACCTGAGTATAATAATTTTTCCTTCCAGGCCTAAGAGTGCCCCGTGGCGTTTCTAGGTCCTGCACATATTTTCCCTTTGTGGGTGTTCCCTCATGAAATACGCCACATGCTTCCACAAAGTTTTCAATATCGACATTTACGTCGGGCCAATAGTATTTTCGAGCAACTTTTTGGCAGATGGTACCGACTTTCTCATGGTCACCATCTTTTCCAACATGTAAGCTCCTTATTAAATTTGCCCTATATACCTTGGGAAGAACCAACTGTCCGTGACCAGTGGATCTAGTTCCTGTCTTCCTATATAGCAATCTGTCCTTCATAAAATATTCCCCCTTGCTTGGAGGTGTGTGGCATTTGGGCAATTTTTTAAAACATGGCTTGAGTGTCCTATCCTCAGCCTGCGCCTTCCTCATCTCCTCTGGATGAGCATTTATAGGTTCACCTTCTTCCTCCTTTTTCTGTGACCTGGTCTGCACTGTCGCCATGATCACAGGTCTCTCGGGATTCCCCAAGAAGACGTATCTACACCCCAATATCAGAGGGTAGATTGGTTCATCTATCACTGCTGCTCTGATTTCTCCTTCCACATAGCGAGTTTTCACCGTTATCCTTGCGATGGGAAGTGTCATGAGTGGTATGTCCTTAGTCGCACCTTGTATTTCCACTGTTTCTGTGGTATACTGACTTGGGTCCACTAGGCTAGACTTCACAACTGAATCATAATCCAAACCTGTATCATAAAGGCACCTTATGGTGACCCCATTACAAATAACATCCTCACAAACTGGGGGGTGATAAGGTTCCTGCTGTCCATTAGGATTAACCTTTAATCTTTGAGTCCCCGACTTCATTGCAGCAATGTTTGAAGGTTTCCTTCTACAAAATTCGGTGTTATGGTTATCTTTCTTGCACCATTTGCACCATCTTTTTCCTTGGTTAAACGGTTTTCTTTCATTGTATTTTTGGTCATTGAACTGTGAGTTTCTGTCTCGATAGTCATTTCTTGGCCGTTCAAAGTTTGTCCTGCCCTTATTACCCTGTTCTCTATTTTCAAATTTATTAAATGGCTGTGGAGCTTTAAAAGATTCTATGTGCTTCTTTTTAGTGCCACTTACCTCTGCCTGGGCTGCCTGATACCTCTCAGCGACATTTAAAATATCCCCCAACTTCTCTGCACCTTGTTCCATGAGAAATTTCTCATGTCTGGAGCCATGGACTCTCTCAATTGCTCTATCATGATCATCTCTTTAAGATCTTGGGTCTTCCCCAGAGCAGTCCATTTCTCCAAATAGGTTTCCAGTCTGGCAGAGAATTGGTGGTATGTCTCCCCAGACAACAGTTTGGCATTTCTAAATTTCTTACGATAAAATTCACCATTTTTTTCGTACCTCAATAACAAAGCCTGCTTTAACATGTCATAATTGTCTTGGTCTTCTCTGTTCATTTTGCGAAGACTTCATAAGAAGTACCTCTCAGTCCCTGTGATAACTTTAAACTCCACCTCTCTCTCTCTAACCCATATGTAGTAGCTAATAATTCAAAACGATTGAGGTACCCCTCGATGTCATCGTCTTTTTCAACAAAATGGTCTAAATGAAACCCCATAGCTGAGTTTGAGGCACCCTGACTAGCTGCAGCATCTGAGGCAAAAGGGCTGGCACCATTTTCAGGAGCAGGGCCTTGTAACTCCAGCTCCCTTAGTCGTAATTCGTGCTCCCTTTGCAACCTTCTATCTTCTGCCTCCCTTTGCAACTTTCTATCTTCTGCTTCCCTTTCGGCAGTCAATCTTTTATCTTCTGCTTTCCTTTGCTGTCGTTTTTCTTCTGCCTCAATCTGCAGCCTCTTAAGTTCTCTATCAGCCTAAATTTGTAACCTCTTCTCTTCAGCTAACCTCCTATCTTCCCTTTCAATATACTTGTCACATTCAGCAGTTACATACTGAATTAAAACCTGACCATCCATTCCCATATCCTTCGCCGTTAGCACAGCAGCTGATCTGAACTTTGCTAGCTCAGCCATCACACAAAATAACAATGATCAGGGTAAAAATCCAACCAATCAACAACTAAAGTAATTCCAATTAATTATCTGTCCTAAGGTAATTCTAATTAGCCAGTTTAACTAATTAATTACCACTGGCTGTGAAGATTCACCAACTTTTTATTTTCACTTTCAATTTTAAGGGACAATTTTAATTTTTTACAATTTGTTCCCCTGATTTAATTCCTCCCACCAAGGAGATCCTAAATATTACTGATAAGCTAATTATCCCTGGACAAGACCCCAATATATGTAGTGGATTTTGATGGTATTGTATGGTTGAAGTCCCCCACCTAGTGTGATGGTATGAGGTCAGCTGGTGAAGGCTCCCTGAGATAAATGTAAGATGTCTTCTACTTCTTGCGATCCAGCATCTTTGATGATTACATATACACCGTCAAACCTGAGTTCTCATGATGAATTCGACTGTTGTTTTGAAGTTTCCTCTTTAACTCCATATAGCTTTGAGTTTAGTGTTGAGTCATTGGGCCAGTATATCTTTCTTAACTGGTCCATACAGAGGACAGTCCTGTAGAACATGCTCAGCAGTTTGTTCGTTTAAATCCACATGTGCACAGTGGTGAAGCAGACAATCGTAGCTTGTGCATGTGTTTATTCAGTTTGTTATGCCCTGTCCTGAGTCGAAAAATAGTTATCTGTCCCTGCCGGTCGAGAGTGTGATAGTCGTCTTTGGGTTGGTTCTGTTCTCTTCTGATAGTCTGGATAGCTCTCTTTTTCTCAAAGTATGTGACTTCATTATCTTCTTGTTCACATTCTCCTCCCTTTTTTTTGCAAGTTTATCTGCCTTTTCATTTCCGGGTACACCACAATGAGATGGTACCCACTGAAGTATGGTTCTCTTTTTGGCAGCTACCTTGTTTAGTTCATTTCTCAGATGCGGGAGTTTACCACCCTTGAGAGCGTTGCAGGACAGACAGTGCATCTGTGAGGATGACTACCTGGTGGCAGTCAGAGTTGGTGTTATAAAATCATATTTGCGGCTTGCTCAAGAGCTTGAACCCCACCTGTATAGTTGGAACAGAATTTACCAGTGGGAATGTGCCTAAGTCTCATAGTGGTTGTCAGGATAATGAGATAAAGATACCGTCACCTCCATTCCTAACAGCATTGGGCGGGGATAAAAAAAACGGGAGGAGGGGTACGTGGGGGGGTTGGGGTCCTAAAAAACGGGGAACCGGGGAGTGGAGCAGGTGGGTGAGGGGGACAAGCTGGGCGGCTGGGACTGCGGGGGGGAGAAACGGACGGGCGGGGGGAGAGGGGGGATGGAGAAGGGGCGGGGAACAAACGGGGGGGGACTAAAAAACTGGGGGGGGGTACGACGTGAACGGGTAGGGGGCAGGGGGGCGGGAAGGGTGGTAACTCCGCGCGGGAAACGGGCACGAACGGATAAAACGGATGGTGGGGGGGGACCGCAGTACGGGACGGAACCAACGAAGGTTGGGGGAAACCAAACCGGGGGGGAAGACTGACCGCCACGTGGGCCAGACGTGGCGGTTGGCGGGAACTGTTGGGGGTGGGGGAGTACCAAACGAGGAGGGCAACAGTTGATGTGTTGGGGCAGCGAGGGGTGGCAGAGGAGTGGGGGGGGGCGCGAAAAAAAAAAAACACAAACAAATACCCACGTGGGGAAACGACAGAGGGTGTTGGGGGAATACAAAAAAACCGGGAGTGTTAGGGCAGGGGGTGGACGGAATACGTGATGGAGGTGGTAGCCCCCGACTGGTTGACCGGTAACGGAGGGGTTGGAGGGCAACGGGGTGGGGGATAAAACCCATGCTCAGGTTCACCCCCCCTCCCCCCCCGACAGGTAGCCTGGGTGCGTGCAACCCCCCGGCGGACGGTGAGGTGGTTTCACGATCCCTAATTCACCTCCTGGTGGGGTCCACCGGGGGACCAACCTGGCCAGGTTGTTGGGGAGTTCTAGAATCTAGGCGCGTATTAGGGGGTGGGTTTTGTCCACACACAACTCCCCCCCCTGCCCAACAACCACCGTTAGAATTGGGTTGGCACGGATGGAGGTTTGTGTTCCACTCCGCGCTTGTAAATCTGTTGGGTAGTGCCTTTCTTCTGTTTGAGGTAGGGGGTCTAGGCTACCCACCGGACGCGGGGACGGGGGAACAAACACCCTCCCGAGTTTCGAGCACTAGGTGGTGGAGGCACCGTGCTGCCCCCCATCCCCGTGGGTCCTGTGGAGGATGGAACTCAAAAACCACCGTCAACCGCGCATTTGGGTAGGCGGCCTGGAGATGGGCTGGCAGGAGGCGACCACATTACCACGACCACGGGGGTAGTGGGGACCCGCTGAAACCGGAGAGGTGACGGTGTGCTGGGTGAAGGGTACAACCGTGGGGATAGCGGGGAGTTGTTGGGTGGTATGCCTTTCCGCTGAGCTCACTTGGGTAGGTAGTTCTCAAGGGGTTGGTGGGAGTCCCAGTTGACCGGGGGATAACCGGCGTGAGTCGACCGTTGGGCAGGTGTGCCACACGCCTCGGTGTGTACCCCTGGCCCCCTGTCGTATAGGGTGTGAGCCCGGTGCGCTGGAACCATTGGTCTGCTGCCTTGTTTACCCCCAGTGAGTGTGCCCTATTACCATATATATCTCCAGTTGCCCCTCCCACCCAACTGTTTTAGCTTTGTGCTCTTTGCGGAATGTGTTTTGTAGTTGGCCTTGACACTGCCCCCTGTTTTACAGTCCCTTTTGTTCCCCCTCCCCCTTGTCCCGCGTGTTTGTTGTGTGTGGGCTGGGCTCGGGGTCCTAACACGGTTGGTGCAAACCCCCCTAACCTAGTGCCTGAGGGGAACCCCCTAAGGACACCCCCGCCACCTTGCACTTGGTGCGGGGGTGCATATGAGGATGTGGCGGTTCCGCTAGAGGGTTACCCCCTCACCCCCCCCCCACACGACCTTGCCCGAGTGCCGGTTTAGATCGGGGGGGCACCCCCCGACCTCCCCGTACCAGACCTCAAACCACTCGTAGCCCCTTGGTATGTGGGTGATAGCAAGGGGGGGCCACATGGAGGGTCTGCGTGCATGCCAGTCCCCCCAACCTGTCACCCCGGGCCCCCCCGCCCCGGCCCCCTACACCCCACCCCATACCGGGGCGTGCCTTGTTGGGTGTCATACACTGGTGTTGAAGAGTGCCACCCGCCACCCCCCCACCGCCCGTGAGGTGGGAGGACATCCTCCATGCACGGGGTATAGGGGTTTGTGAGCCCCCCCCCCCCAGCTGCGTCCCCGATCCCAGGGTTGATTCGGTGCCCGCTGGCCGGACCCCCCCCGGTGGGTTTACCACCCCTCCCGGGTCTCTGTTGGGGTGGTATGGGGAGGGCACCCCTCCCTACACCCCAAGCCGTGGGCCCGGTTCCCTCCCCCCCCCTCCCCCTCCCCCTTTGAAGCGATATTTTTTAATTTTACCCATTCCGGGTCTGATTGCTCGGTTTTGTGGCTGCGGGCTTCGCCGTGTCACACCACCCCCCCTGGTCGGCAGCCGGCGCCGCGCGGTTTGGTGGACGCTGGCTGGACCGCCCACCGCTGCGTGTGAATGAGAGCCACTCCCTTTCACCCCATAGGCATGATGGAGAGGGTTAGCCAAGACATCCCCCACCGGCTCCAGACCCGGCCACCCTTTTTCCCCCCCCCTCCGGTCATTCCCACGCACCCCTGGGAGGGCCCCCCGGTTCCCGGCGGTATCTAGCCATTATAGTGATTGCCCGCCCCCCACGAAAGGAGGACCCACCACCTACCCCCCAGCCCCTCTGAGGATGTTTGGGAGCGGTGCTCCCCCTTCAAGTCCCCCCGTTCCGTTGCCCCCGGGACTTGGGGGCGCTATGGTTTTGGGGGGTTGTGGAATCGAGGTGGTGCACCCGGTGGGGGAACACCTACGGTTTAGGACGTGATCAGAGGAGGGGGGCGGCCTGGGTCTGAGTGTTGGGCCGGCCGTAGGAATAGCGGCCCTACACTTCCCCCCGCATCTCCCTTCCCCCCCTGAGGGGGGCCGTACCTGTGTCGATATGTATCCTACGAGGACGTCTCCCGATTGGCGCCGTCTGGCAACCCTGATGTTGGGCCGGCCCCCCACGGGGGGGGCCTCTGACCGCCCCGGCGTGGGCCGTCCTAGTGGGCACTGGCCCGCATTTATGAGAGTGAGAACCCAGGCTCCGCGGCTGAAGGTTCCGAGTTTGGGGTTGAAGTGAGTCGGCCCGCCCCCCGGGCACCCCCGCGAGGTACCGGACGGGCGCCCCCGCCGGCGAGGTGGGAGCTTCCCCAGTGATATGTGCCGCCCAACCTCTCCTAGACTTGACCCGGGTGCCTCGGCCGCGAGGGCACACCCGTGGCCCGCCACTCCGAGGGAATTGTCCCACACCCCCCCAACCCCCCCGGGGTCTGCTTGGCGGTGGCCGGGGGGGGTGGCAGACCACACCCGAACCCTGGCCCCGGGCGAGCTATTTGAAGAGTTAGCCCCCCAGGGTGGGACTTTCTCCCGTGGGGCTCGTTGTTGGGGGGTGGGTATGGTAGTGCCCACGAGTAGTAGTGTTTCTTAGGGGGGGTAGGGGGAGATGATGATGAGGGCGGAGGTTTGTGCCCACCGGGGTTTGTGGAACCCCCAACG